>JAJMLU010000593.1:30571-53910 GCA_030569835.1 Pichia sp. NRRL Y-27261
TACTTCACCGGTACCAACTTGCTCGAATTGGATATCGAAGTTGGATTCAAGATGGTCATTGACAAAAACAATTCTCAATGGGTAGTAGACGCCGGCATCTAAATATACAATACCATCACCACCAACACCTGAAGAATCACTATCTTTATAAAAGAAGAACAAGTAACCAGGATTCGTGGATGATAAGCTATCAACTGAATCGATGGGAATGGAATCTGGAGAACAACATGAAAAAGCATTACCTGTACCAATCCAAAACATCATACCATCATCAACATTTGAAACAGTAAATCTGTAAAGACCAGAAGTTTTTGGAGCAAAATAACCCGTTAATTGCAAAGAGTAACCAAGAACAGCATCATATGAAATTTGATTATAAAGTGTAGTGACAACGTTATTATTTGCCAATGTATAGTTTGGTACTGTAATACCAGTGGCGGTACCAACAATTCCACCCAATTTATAACTGGTGCCATAAAATTCAGAACTACTAGCTGTTCTATCTTTTGAGTTGTAGCTGTAACTGTACATTGTAGCATGGAAACCTGGATTAGTTTTAATAAAGTTTGTGGCCAGGTTACAACCAACACCAGTTTCTGTACCAGTACTTGTTGCAGTATTGTCTGGAGAAGGGTTAGTTGGATAAACAGAGACACAGTTGTTGAGAGAACCAGAAGCAAAGTTAATGACATAATTACTGAAGTCAGTAATGATTGAACCTGAAGGTTGAATAATTTCAAAATTTAAAACGGCATCATCTTTCTTATTCATATAAACAATTCTAAGTGGATACATGACACCTTCTTCTAAATAAATATAAGAACTGTATGTACCATCATCAGCTCTAACACCTAAGAAAAAGTTCTCATATGTGTCAGCAATAGTAGATTGATCACAACATTTGAATGCGGAATCGGAACCCCACCAAAACCAGACACCATCGTCTGTACCAGTAACAGATAATCTATGAACACCACTTTGTTGTGCTATAAGAGAAAAAAGAAGAAATAAAATGTAAAAAGGGGAATATGAAATAATGTTAGTACTTAATTCAATTTAGAGATTGAGATATTTGCTTTTGAAGATTTATTGACTTACCAATATAGTATCCTTTAAGTTCAGCTGCTTTTTTTTCAATGGTATCAAATTCAACACCATAAAGTGTTGCGTCACTAATGTGATCCTCATCAGAAGAGAAATTTGGTTGAACAACGTCGCTTGCAGTTCCTAAAGATTTGACTGTATAACCATCTGCAACATATGTATCATGAGAGAAGTCTCCCGTATTGACAGAGTAAAATTTAACATTGAAACCTGTTGAATGTGCTCCGGTTGAAGAAAGAGTACAACCGTAACCATTGGTTGAAATATCAACATGATTAGATGCAATGACACATGACAAGAAGCATGTAAGTAACACTGCTGAGAGATAATTAACGTTAATTATCATCATATTTGTATTGGAGATTGATAGGTATTGAAAAAAATCAAAGAACTCAAAAAGTATGATAAGTGATGATATGAGAATCCAGCGCAATGAGATGAGGATTTACGTCCAACTTTATAAGAAACCATCAAACTCATCACTGTAATGAGAGATGATGGTTGGCGATTGAAATTCTATACAAGTTAAAAGGAAGATTAATCAATGCCGTGCGTTTGACTAAGCTGCTAATATTGAGCTCACTACGGTTCTATACCATTTTAAGATATTACAGGCATAGAGTGGACAAGCAATCTAAAAACGAAAGATTAGCAATTTTATTTTTAACTATATATACGCCTGAATTCTAAACCTTTTTCTATAAATATGGGGGGGCAGGAAGATCTGGACTATTGGCAGTTAAGCCGATGACAGGTTTCAGTTTTGATTGTTGAGACTTGGGATACACCAGATTGGGGGCCGTGAACGAGGACACAGATCCACACCAGGGAACAGCGAGCAAGCTGAACAGGAATAGGGGGGATTGGTGGATCTGGTGACCTCGGGGTATAATGTAGATAATGTGCCATGCAAAGAATGCATGCATGAACATAATATGCAAGCAGTTGCCGGCTGCCAGTGCCCGTGCCAGGAAATCCATCGATATATCTCGCCGGGGAGCGATCTCGGTGCAGAGAATGATCGTGCAGCGTGCAGATCGCCGATCGCCGCCCGCCGCCCGCCGCCCGCGGTCTAAGTCCGCCGCCCGCTGGCTTATATATAATGTGCCGGCCTCGAGGTATTCTCTTGGAGAACGGTGAGGTCCCGTGCCCGTTTCCTGCCGAGTCACTTGCTTTTCAGTGGCACTACACCATCCGGTGACGATCGATGAAATAGGCACTCGTCCATACTGCGGTTGTGTACAATCAAGAACTTTTAACACCATTGGGTTCGATCTCCAACACACTGGATTACCCATGGCAGTAGTTTGCACCACGTTGTCCATGTCTAGAACATCGACATGCCTAAACAAATTTATTCAAGTTTCCATCAACGTGTATATAATTCTCAACGGAAATCCTTCTGTCATTGTCACTTTCTACAGCCGTTCGAATATGTTCAGAAGTTTGAAAAATTCCGACTGATCGGTTTGTGCACAATAAATCCATGGCATGTGAGGTTTTCTGAAATGGCTCGTATATACACGCCCTTCTACGGCGATATATCAAGTACAAAACTTACACATTTATACGTCACATTATTACATTGCATGCATGTTGGAAAGGAAGAAATTGTTTGGCATGATAAATTACAATCCGGCATTTTCCTGGCGGTAAACTCCACAAAAAAATTTCATATCGCACGGCTGTAGCATTTCATCTATAGTTTCTGAGATCGCTTAAAATTAGGCACGCTCCAAGCTATAGTTGATACGTAGAACACCAGGGAATAGGGTTCTAACTACACCTCGCTTATATAAGAAACAGATCACCAACGGTTTCATATATCGAAAAGAATCGAAATCTACAGACCATACTCTTGAAATGTATTCTGCTGGTTTCGAAAACTACACATAATTTCTTTTGCTGAATTAAGACATAAAAAATCACAAGATATTTTGCAAAATCTTTGATCACAGATTGGTAATAAATTAAGATGCTACAATAGAAACCCTATAAACATATATATACAAAAACGTATGAAATTTATACATACAGCTAGAAATTACAAAATTCTAACATAAATGATAAACCAAATAAAATAAACTATGCACAACCGAAATCAGTTATGATAATAAACTTGAACTCAATTGAAATGAATTGAATCAGACTAAACTCCAAGTATTTGAAAACGAAAAAACTATTATTGGAATAGAATCAATCCCAATGGTATAACGAATAGAAGAAAAAAAAACGGGAATAACGTCAATCAATAACGTTTATTCAAAAAAGAAATTAAAATGCTAAAGCAAATAAAAAGATGGCAGCAAATAAATTTGTCCGTAATTTCGAACCACCACCTTGGTAAGTAACAATATTGTATGTTGCAGTTCCTGATGTAGTGCTACTTTGAGTCAACGTGGTTGGAGTTACAGAAGAATATGAAGTTTCTTCTTCAACAGCTGGTGAACCACCAACATTTGTATCAGAACTTGTAATAGATGAAGTGACACCATTATGGGTGGTTGTAGTAGCTGCATTTCCAACTGGACTAGAAGTACTAGTGGTTAAATCGGCATATGTAATTGATGTGATATCGGTGGTGGATGTGGTATCTGTTGGTTGAGTACACACGCCTTCATTACAACTGGTTATAGTTTCAGTAACAATATCAAAAGTTGTAGTAGATACTTCATTAGTCAACGTTGTAGATGGAGAGTACGTAGTCAATACAGTAACAGTGCTAGTATCAGCTTCGTTCTCGGTACAAACATCATCTAAACAACTCGTTACAACCTTAGTAGTTTCAACATTGATAACACTAGTGCTAGATGTTGCAGAGGTTTCATCAACAGAAGGAATTGTGATTGAAGTAACAGTTATTAATGTGGTTTGAGTATATAGTGAAGTTTCTGATGAAGAAGAAGAAGATGATGAAGATGATGAAGATGATGAAGATGATGAAGATGATGAAGATGATGATGAAGATGATGATGAAGTTGATGATGAGCTGTCAGTATCCGGATTATCCAGAGAAAGGGGAATATCAAAAGTTAACAAATCTCTCTTCACAAGACGACCAGTAAGATCCGCATCCAATGTTAATGTAAAATCAGCCAATAAAGTTTTAACGGAATGGTCATATTGTGGAGCAAATCGAATCTCAAAGTACTTGGAAGTAACTTCTCCAGCATATGTTAAACCACTAGATGTAACAGTGTACCCATTAATCTCAGAGAATGAATCCATATCATTACTAACAAAAACCGTAAAAGAATCAGCTGTCAGAGTGATACCATAACTAGAAACGAGCGCCAAGTCATAATTGTCAACCAATGAAGCTTCTGGCACAATGATTTTCCACACTGGTCCATTATTCCATTCAGAGATAACAGTTGGTTCAAAAATATCAGCTGAAAGAGTTGAAGTGGAATTGGTATATGGACCTGGAGAGTATGAATATGATGTGATAATTGATGTACCAATTATTGATGAAATAATAGATGAAGAAGAACTTGACGATGAACTGAAACTAGATGTAGTGGATGAAGACGAACTAGACGATGAACTGAAACTAGATGTGGTGGATAGAGACGACGATGAAAACGAACTGGAACTCGTGGTTAATGATGATTCAGAATATGAAACCGAATATGATTCACTAGATGATGATGTTTCTGATGATGTGGATGGAAGCGATGAAGATAACAATACGGCTGATGACACTGATGATGTTGTAGTTGATACTATAATTGAAGAAGACATCCACGAAGATGTGACCGATGAAGAGTATGAAGACGATGAAGAGTATGGAGATGATGAAGAGTATGGAGATGATGAAGAGTATGGAGATGATGAAGAGTATGGAGATGATGAAGAGTATGGAGATGATGGAGAGTATGGAGATGATGGAGAGTATGGAGATGATGGAGAGTATGGAGAGTATGGAGATGATGGAGAGTATGGAGACGAAGAGTATGGTGATGACGAAGAGTATGGAGACGAAGAGTATGGTGATGACGAAGAGTATACTAATGAAGGAACCATCTGATATGTGAGTGTCACTCCAGTAGGCGTGTCATGAATGAGAACAGTTGCATAAAGTGTTGAAATATATGTTGTCGATCCTGTCCACGTAACCACAGTTGCACCTTCTGGAACCAAGACAGCAACATCAGTAGTGGTGATACCATCAACAGCGTACGTTAACGTGGAAGTTTCAGTTGATGTTCCATTGTAGAGATACACGTTGGATGCGGTGTATGGATCGTATTCGTACACTATGTCGGTGGAGACCGGAACACTCTGAGCATTAAGGGCACTGGTGACGAGCGTGGAGTAGGATGTGGTGGAATAGTAGGTGGTGACAGTTAGTGAACCTTCTGGAATCAAGACGGCAACGTCAGTAATGATGGAACCATCAGCACCAGCATATGTCAACGTGGAAGTGACCTCCTCAGCACCGGTGTAGAGATACGTGTTGGATGCGGTGTATGGATCGTACTCGTACACAATGTCCGTGGAGACAGGAACACTCTGAGCATTAAGGGCACTGGTGACGAGCGTAGAGTAGGATGTGGTGGAGACGTATGTGGTGACAGTTAGTGAACCTTCTGGAATCAAGACGGCAACGTCGGTGATAGTGGAACCATCAGCACCAGCATATGTCAACGTGGATGTTTCAGTTGATTCACCATCGTAGAGATACGTGTTGGATGCGGTGTATGGATCGTACTCGTACACAATGTCGGTGGAGACCGGAACACTCTGAGCATTAAGGGCACTGGTGACGAGAGTGGAGTAGGATGTGGTGGAATAGTAGGTGGTGACAGTTAGTGAACCTTCTGGAATCAAGATGGCGACGTCGGTGATGGTGGCATCATCAACCGTGTATATTAACGTGGAAGTACCTGATGATGTTCCTTTGTATTCGTAGGTGTGTGTAGCAGGAGATGGTAGTGGCGAGTAGTAGACATCGTATTCGACAGGTGTGGTTGTTGTTCCATCAATAACGAAGCTGTAGGAAACACTTGTGAAGGCAGTCCCGGAGTAAGAAGTAGTTGAGGAGACGGTTGAGGATGGTTTTGGATAGTCGACGGACTCAACGAAAATTGTTTCCGCGACATCGCTTTCTGTTGTGGTTTGCTCGTAGTAGGAGGTGACTGGTGTACCGATGTTTGTCTTGACATCTAAAATTGTTGAAGATGAGAAATCGGACGATTGATCTAAACAAGCACCGCTTTCAATATCTGTAACAGAAAACAGATAACCGTCCCAGTTGGTGAACACAGTACCAGTGTCAACCTGTTCGACTTGAATATCAAAGTTGGATTGAAGATGCTCGTTGACGAAAACAATTCTCAATGGGTAGTAGACACCGGCGTCTAAATGTACATAAGCATCACCACCAACATTAGTCTGATCGCTCGGCTTATAATAGAAAAATAAGTAATCATCAACTGAATCGATGGGAATGGAATCCGGAGAACAACATGAAAAAGCATTACCTGTACCAATCCAAAACATCATACCATCATCAACATTTGAAACAGTAAATCTGTAAAGACCAGAAGTTTTTGGAGCAAAATAACCCGTTAATTGCAAAGAGTAACCAAGAACAGCATCATATGAAATTTGATTATAAAGTCTAGTGACAACATCATTATTGTCTAATGTAAAGTTTGGTACTGTAATACCAGTGGCGGTACCAACAACTCCACCCAATTTATAACTGTAGCCATAAAATCCAGGGTTACTAGCGGTTCTATCATCATCATTGAAACTGTAACTGTACATTGTAGCATGGAAACCAGGGACCGTTTGAACATAGTTGGTTGCAATATGACATCCACTACCAGTTTGAATAGCTGCATTATTTGTGTAACTAGTTGATGCAGTACTTGTAGAAGTTTGTGTTGGAGCCGTGCTAACACAACCACTGAGCCCACTCGAACCAAAGTTGACAATATAACCAGAGAAATCGGTAATGATTCCACCACTTGGTGAAACGAGCTCGAAATCTAGAACAGCATCATCATTTTTATTCATGTAAACCACCCGCATTGGGTACATAACTCCCTTTTCCAAGTAAACAAATGAACTGTAGGTGCCAGTATCTCTTGTACTCAACAATATGTGATCATCAGCAGAAGCGCCGACTCCCTGGTTACAGCAAGTGAAAGCTGAATCAGAACCCAACCAGAAAAAGACAGCATCATCGGTGTCAGTTGTGGATAATCTATGAATACCGGATTCCTTTGCTAAATGGAAGATGAATTGAAGGTAAGTTAGGGGGAAGTAGAAATAATGTTAGTATTTGATTCTAATGGAGATGTTGAATAACAATAATCAATATGAGTGTTTATACATACGGATGAAATAACCCTTGAGTTCAACGACAACGTCTTCGAAGTCTTTAACATAACTACCGTAAACAGATATTTTGGAAATGCCCTCATCTGCAAATGAAAAATTAGGAGATGTGACAAGACTAGCCAAGCCTAGTTGTGGTTTGTAAGTTGAATATTTGCTAGCGGCATACATATCATATTTGTAGCCATTATTACTCATTGAGAAGAATCTCACATTAAAACCTGTTGAATGTAATCCTAAGTCACTAATTGTGCATCCATAACCATTGGTTGAGATTCCAGTGATATCAGTGTTTGTAGCAGCCAATACCAAACAAGACAGTAGCAATGTGATTATGATATGGTTGATATTAATCATCATGTTTGTTGAAAGATTGCGTGTGCTTTCGAAAAGAAACAAAAGAGAGAGCAAAACCAAAAAATCCCAGTAATAATCCCAGTAATAATTGCAGTAAATTGACTGGAACAACCAGTATCCAGAGCCTCCAAAGAGGATTCTTTTAGAATTATATACGATCTGCTTTTTCCTTTTCAAAAGTTCAAAATTGGGAGGAGTGCAAGTGGTACAACTCGATTTAAAATAGTTAGTCCAAAATAGATTGGAAATAGTGATCTGAGAATGCAATTGGGTGAAATAGTTGCAAAAATACCGTAATTTGCCACCAGAAAAGCAGTTTAGTTAACCATAGTTCGGTTATGTGGCTCGGAGATGGGCGCTGTGAATGCCAAACTTTCATTTTAGGTCCGACTTAATGAGAAACCTCTGCACCCGATGCCATTTCTTTCCCAATCCGTACCGAACCGTGCATTTCCTGCAGGTTCCACCATGGAAACGGGAGCAGAAATGCCTGCTGTGAATCCGAGAGCCTCTTTTGCCTAGCGCTGAGCACTCTTTTCGACCAAAACGCTCTGCGGAGAGCGGAAAGGGGGCTTTTCCCGCTGCAGGGAGAAGGCTGGAACAATAGACCGGTGGATCTGGGAGGGGCCGGGCGGGGATCCGGGGCGACGGGACAGGTCTGCAGATGTTGCCGGCGACGGATCGACCGCGGGGAAAGAGGAAAGAGCTGCAGATCCCCAGATCCCAGCCGGCAGATCGACGTTCTGCACACAAAGGCCCCATCACCGCTACAGCCGCGCGCCGTGGGCCAAAACGTCGACGGAATGCGGGCAGCGGCGGGCTGCTCGGTGCTTGCGTGCAGCTGCCTCGCAAGGTCAGCCGGCAGCTTCTACGGGAATATCGATGTATATCGACACAGATTGGCCGTCATCTCGATGTCACCTCGATTAACGGCTGCACAGGCCTGTTATCGCAGTGCCGGGACAACTGCTTTTATGCATGCACGGCACCGTCTTCCACAGGGAAATTCATGGCAAACAGGAACGGCCAGCTGGGCTCTGGAGAAGGTTTTAAAATTATTGCTGGGTTTACAGCGGTGCGGCAACATACTTATACCCTCTTCCACAGCTTCAATCCTCTCCCGACATTTGGTGGCCATAACCTGTTTGTTTCTACAGAGAACTTCTATATATTATGTCTACCTTGAAATGGTTAGAGTATGTGTTATCCAGGCTACTGATAGATATACATAAATCGCTCAGTTATAATGCATGCGTGTGGATTTTAAACTTGGTGTATCAACTGGGTTCTCTAGATTTAGTTAAACTCGCACAGCTTCAATAGCCCATGCAGTCTTCCGGGTTTGGAAGGCTTGGGGCGGAAAGGAATTTAACATGCACCACAGGACTGCCAGAATGCACAAATACCGAATGCCCCGAAACACACATGTGCATCACCAATTATGAATCTACATCTCCTGTTACCAGCTTCTTGATCAGCTGGTGAGAGAAATTAGCCGTTGTGCCGCTGAGAGACCGGTAAGCTTGCAATCTATATTTTCTGGGAACACACGGCGGAATGTCGATCCGCTCTCCGCAGATTGTTCGGCGTGGCTTCCGAATGGCGCCCCAATGCGGCAAATGCCCTGATCCGGAAGTGTAATAGGCTCCGGGGCTTGTTCTGCTGGGTCTGCAACTGATCTCCAATGGCCCCATCTTGCAGCGGGAAATGCACGGGTGACAGATCTTATTATCATGCACCAATCGGATTTGGATACCGCTCCATTGCGACGGAGTTGTTACATCTGCGATAAGGGCACTCATTCATAGAGCATGGATTGACTAATTGCCCAACTACTTACCAATCGATACTATAGCATCTAGTAATCCATGTAGTCGCAACAGGCTAAACAGCACTACTGGCTAAATAACTCCACATGCAACCACTACTGCGTACAATTGTTCCAGTGACTGTTAGCAGCTTGAATTTAGCGTGTATATACGGTTTCTAAAAATTGGTTAAGTTGCCATTAGAATAAGTTATACCTAACAGTTATCGTACCGCCGCGTATTGTGCAAATTTCCTCGGTCTCTCCACGGACACAGATCTCTAGATTTCTTCACAATCCATGCATTTCATTATATACCTCATGCAATCTGTCACAGTACGGCTGTCCCAATGAAGTAACAACCCGCCCACATCCCTGCATGCATGCAGTTTCCAAATCAGTCCAAATGTCACATTTGTTTCCATCTGCAATGCACTCTTGGAATGCAACAAAGATGCAACCTCATTTACTCCAGAACTTCACAATTTATGGCTGAAGCAAATACCATCCATCATAAGAATACAAATTACATCATCTCTTGAAATTGATAACGCCACGCATGTGTTCTAGTTATTTGCTTCAGGATCGAGGGCAGTATGTTTCCCCGCAGAACGGAGAAGCACCCCTGTCTTGGATCAGAAAGAAACACACACAGACTGTTCTGTAAAGGAGTGAAATATACACAGGGCGTGTGAATGTTCGTTTGTGTTATCGATTTCTGATCACCTCTGGCCTTTCTGAAAAAAATGATTTCTACCCGAGCACAGATCTTGGAATTATGTTGGGGCTAGGGCATAGCTCGATATATCTACTACAGAAGCATGCACTAGTACAAGATTAAACCTGACAACCTCCGGTATAACCACCGTGATACAATGCGTCACGGACATCACACAAATTCGACTTTAGTGTGGTTGTTGCCAGGAGAATAGTGCTGCATCTGCACCATACACAAGTGACTTTAGAGAATACCAACTGACTTCTACTTTGATTTCCATACTAGTATGAATAAAGCGCAACCTACAGTCGTAAACCGACAGTTCATGTGGCGTGCACACGGAAATAAATTGTATATAGGTAAAACGTTGCTACATGATACAACTAGCGTCCTCCATCTTTCAATCATAAAAACGTACCACTACCATCCCCTCGAGTCTGCTATGGTTCGAACAGTTGCATGCTTCTGCTAGTTAAATAATTTCACAAACATCTCCTTTATCTCCAGGCTCTGGAAACAGGTGGAAACTTCACAGGGGCGATCCAAAGTACACATCAATTGACTAAAATCTCCGAATTTTAGCACGGCAAAATTTCGGCACTACTCGTTGTGAGTGGCGCAGCAAAGGTTCTGCATCACGTGCCGGGATGCCACATGGTGGCGCGTGCGCATGTTTTGGTTCCCTCTGCCATTTTTGAATCTGGTGGTCTGTGATTGCGTCTGTTCCTCTTCGACTATATTTGATGCAGCCTGTGCCTCTTTCTCGCACAGACAACCCACTTGTGACCACTTTGATACAATGTCCTTTCTCAAACTGGCACTAGGATCTCTCCTTGCTTTCAACTTGGTTAACACAGCCTCTGCATCTGCCGGGGACAACTTACCAGAGTTTCAAAAATGTGTAAAATACTGTGATATACTTGCATGTGATAACATTGGTCGATATCCAGACATTATTCCCAACGCATATCAAAACCTTCTCAAAGATGACTATTTAATTGGTTTATTTGGAAAGGCTCCAATTGATTTCCACCTCACACTCTTAGGTTGGGACTGCACATCCAATTGTGACTATCAATGTCAAATGTTAATTACAAATGATAGAGAAAGTGAAGGACTAGAAATTTACCAATTCCACGGTAAATGGCCATTCATCAGAATATTGGGTATCCAAGAATTGTTCAGTACCCTCTTCAGTATAGGAAATTTTATTCCAAACTATATCGGTTTCAAATTATTATGGAAACATTATAACATTGAGGTTTCAAAGAGAAATACTGAATTCTCAAATTTGTATTTCGTCTATTTGTTAGTTTCTATCGTGTCAATGTGTGCTTGGTTCTTTTCCACAATCTTTCATTTAAAGGATACTTGGGACAGGGAGAGATTAGATTACTTATTTGCAGGTATGACAGTCATAACAGGATTTTACGGAATTATTGTCAGATTTTTCAAGCTTTATAAATTTGAAAACAACACAAAGAGAAGAGCTTTAGGTATCACATGCATATTACTCTACTTGGCACATGTTACCAAGATGATCAATGACTGGTCTTACACATACAATATGCAAGTTAATGTTATATTTGGTTTAGTTCAAAATTTCCTCTGGGTTTATTTATCTATCCATCAATTCAATAAATTGAAGAATAAGAAGCTAACCTTGTTAGAAAACATCCAAAACAAAGAATACAACTGGACGTTGACACCTGTCATTTTAGTCATGAGCGTTGTCTTCGGTATGTCTTTCGAACTCTTTGACTTCCCACCAGTTTTCCAACTCTTAGATGCTCATGCCATGTGGCATTTCGTCACTATATGGCCAACCGTCTGGTGGTATCCATACATGATAAAGGACTCTGAAGGCCTCATGGATTTGAAGTTCGATTGATGGATATTTGTAGATATCTGACTTTCTGCCCTCTATAAACCTATGTGTATATTCCCCCTATTATTCTACTATAATATAGTTCATTTTCTTTTACTAAAACCGTTTTCTACATAATGTTTACTATGAGCGTGTACTTTTGTTAGCGATGCGTGGAAAATTTCCTCCGTGAATTTTTTTCCCCGTATGGGTGTTGAAAAAATCAATCAGAACTTTTCATCACGAATTCACTCCTTTCTATACTTTTCTACACCTTAGTGTATTTGTTATCATCACAGACTAGTCTCGCAAAAATACACAACCATGAGTGAGCTAAAGAGACTCTACATAAAACTCATTCTCCAAAATCAAAGTATAAACTTTGGAGATGACAATACTGATTCCAATGAAATCGCCACTCTTTTTAAAGCATTAATCAACGGTCATTATCTACAATTTATCAACTCCCCAGTTATTTCCCAATCTATTCTTCAAAATGAAAATGTTAAAACACTCACACAAGAGTTCATTACAAACCCAGATATCACGTTGGGAGACTATTTAGAACAAGTTATCTCAACTATAGAATCTAATATCTCTACTTTAGATGTGCCACAATCCATTAAAAAGACTTATGTTTTCTTATTTGCCATCATGATTCTGCAATGTTTCGTTGTTTTGAACTTCTCTGGTCCAGCTTTACCATTTGAAAGCATTAATACCGAATTTGGTTTCCTCTCTCAATTATATTCTGCAGATGAACAATTCACAACAAAGTTACAATCTCAATCATTATCATTATTAGCACTTGGCGGTTTATCCCCATACCATCTCACTAGCAAACCATTCTTTCTTGTATTTGCATTAAAGGCATTAGAAAAGCTCCAGGGTGCAGAATTATCACTTCTAGATGTCAAGAACTTCCATTTAGAATCAAGTGAATTAGTTGAAAAATCATTCAATATTGAATCCATTAAAAAGGACGATCAAGAAGCATTTGTCACTGCAACCATCTGTTGGTGGAGATCAAGAGCATTACAAGTCCAACAATCACTTTTAACTGACATCTCATCTGAATTAACATCACTCTCATTGGCATTATTATGTAACAGAGTCATTGATTCAATCGTTGACCATGCTAATCCAAACTCAGATTATAATCAAACTTTACTCATTTCGTATTACTTAGAACAAGCTAAGGTATCTATTGCCGGTGACTTAGAATTACAAACATTAGATGCCATTTTGAATGCTAACAAGATCTCTGGCCTGTCCCTTGTTTTGACCGGTTGTAAAGCTAAGATGACAAAATTCCAGCAAAAATCAACCGCAACTTTGACAGTCTTAGCGAAATCCAATGAATCGTTACTTAGAAGTGAACAAATAGAACACAGTTTTGATCCACAAGATGTGAAATTGAACGATGATCTTTTCTTGGAAAGACCTCAATATGATTCTATTGGGGATTCCGAATTATTGAATCTGCATGAAGAAGAAGAAAACGATTTTGTCAAGAGAATAAAGTTGGATTTTTCAAGTATTGCATCTTCTGAAAATGCCCCAGTTTCTGTTAATGCCAAATTATTACCAACTGCAGCCAAAGAATCAGACATTCCTGAACAACTTTCAAATATTGATCCAAATGACCAACCTAATCTTTCAAGTTTAGATCACATTCAATTGTTATTAAGAATGCAAGCTATTTTAAATAACACACCAGCAGATAATGCGTTAGTTAACGAAGAATTGATTGCCATCGTTCAAAGAGTTTTATTCTCATCCCAAAACTCCGTCAATTGGTTGATTTTTGCAAGAGCATTGTGGTATAGATCATTATTAGAAACTGCAAGACCACGTACTGTTGAAAGAGGTATTTTACAATTATATTCTTTAGTTGAAGAATTAGGTGTTACCAGTGAACAAACCGCTAGATTATTCCCTAAGACTGAAGATGAAATCAACTTTCCTATCGAATTCACACAATCCACAGACATTAACAAAATCTTGACAAACTCCGTTAGATTAAGATACATCTACTTATTGCCATTGATGCCAAAATGGTCTATGGATTCCAAACTGGCTGAAAAGTTACTCGAATTAGGTGCATTAAAGAGTGCCCTTGAAATCTATGAAAGATTAGAGAAATGGACAGACGCTGCATTATGTTATGCATCAACTGGTGACTCAGAAAAGAGTATCAAGTTAATCAACAGGGCGTTAGAAGAAGATCCAAAGGATGCTAGATCATGGTCCGTTTTAGGTGATGTGACAAACGACCCACAGTATTGGATCAAGGCATGGGAAATCGGAAGATATGCAAATGCAAAGAGAAACTTAGCTAAATACTATTATAATCCTCCAAAGGAATCCGGCTTAACTAGAAATTTAGAGAAGGCAATCGACAACATGTACGATTGTTTGAGATCCAATCCAATCAGTTTTGATAACTGGTATTTCTACGGTTGTATGGGTTTAGAGATCGGGAATTTCGAATTAGCAGCAGAAGCTTTTACTAGATGTGTTTCATTAGATGATACCAATTCTTATTCATGGTCCAATTTGGCATCTGCTTTAATCCAACTTAATAAATTATCAGAAGCTTTCACCGCCTTACAAAAATCTGTTAATTCTGGTGACTCTGCAAAGAAATCTAGTAAGATTTGGGAAAACTACATGTTTGTTGCAGTCAAGTTAGGTAGATGGGATGATGTTTTATACGCGTCTATCATTCTATTAAACCGTAACAAAGAACACGATAACGGTGATTCCTCAATTGATATTCCAGTTTTAGAAAAGTTAGTGGAATTGCTCATTGCTGAACCATATGATGCAACAAAGAGAGAAACTTATTATCAAAAAACTTGTACACAATTTGTCTGTGAAATGATCCCATCTGTTGTTTTACACGATTCTAGAATTTGGAGAATTGTTGCAAAGGTTGACTTATGGAGAAAGAAACCATGGCTTGCTCTTGAAGATTATGAAAAGGCATATAGAGCTGTTATCAACAATCCTGATCTCACAACCGAAGAATCCGTTTGGAATACCGCCGTTGACTCATGTTGTGAATTGGTCTCCGCATATGAAAACTTTGGTGAAATGGACGGTAGACACGGTGCAGGTGATGTTGTCTGTAAAGACTGGAAATTCAAGGCTAAGAGTACCATCAGAAGTTTGATCTCCAAGGGTAAGGCTAGTTGGGAATATACCGACGGTTACGAAAAGTTACAAGAATTAAAGGGCGAAGTATTACAGTTGTGATTATACTGTTATTTTATAAAAAGGAAAACAAACTCTTACATGTATTTAGACCATCTTTGTATTATATAGCAAATTCAATTTAATTGAGAACAAATTTTTATAAAACCTTTTGTTCGACCTTGCCTTCGGTTTCGTCGGAATAAAATTCAGAACTATTGATTCCATCAATGAGATCACCCTTGTTAGAAATAGAAAGTAATCTTAAGATCTTCATTCTGAAACATAACCATGATTGATTGATTCTTCTTGGGACAATTTGCATCTTGAAAAGGAGGTCAACTACTTTAAGGATTTTGTAAAGTGCAATTCTGCTTGCTTCAGAATTGTCCATTTTAAGACACCAAATAAAAGAATAAAGGAAGAAAACATAGTATGAATTTTGCTGGAATGACTCGTGAAACAATAAACCAATAATGAAGATATCAACAAATGCTGAAAAAATGAGGCATGGGTTCTTGACATAAGTGATGAAAGGTGCTAAAGAAATTGAAAGTTGAGTTTGTGGATAAGCTTCGAAAACGAGGAAACATGAAAGATTCAATGTGGAATAGATTGCAAATGGAACTAATTTAAAGAATGATTCCTTAGTAACAGTCCATAAGAATGCCGAGATAATCAATTGAACATTTTCTGTCTTCAAGATATAACTGATGAGTGTTTTGCTATCGAATTCTGCTTGATCGATGTTATCATCGCATAGGTATCTCTTGTAGATAACAATGGAATAAGTTAAGATACAACTGTAGTTGGTCAATTTGTACCATGGAATAATAGATAAGTAGTTCTTTTCTGGATTGAAAACCCATGCGGAATACATAAAGAATCCAGATAAGGTAACTAAGTGAGACACAAACCAGATCATTTGGTACTTGTCCAAAAAGATGTTTAATCCGAATACTGGTTTGGCCTTCTCCGTGATGTTGCTGTAGAAGCTTTGGATACTGCCGGTAGTTGGAGGTGTCATTGTTAATATCAAGCAAGTGTGTTACTGCGGAGAGGGAGTATACGTATCTAATTCATGTAATGTTATAAAGAACAACAGTGTGGTTGAAGGCCAAAAAGTTTATGTACAAGGTTTTTCCCAAAAAGGGGAGTTTTTATAGAAAAAAAATCGGATTGTCCCAGGCCAGATCGACCCCACTATTTCTTCTCTGGTTCAGAGCTGCCGGCAATCTTGGGACTTTCTGCAGATGCATCTTCCTCCTTTCTGAATTCCTTTGGAGCATTCTTGGCATGGTGACCGATGAGTTTCTTTAATGATTCAGGGATGTCTTCAAAGACCAAGTCGGCGGTATCAGTTCTGATACCTTCACCTTGAGCTTTCATAATGTCTTCTAACTTGATTCTGTGGTCAGAGAAGATCTTTAAGTGGTCTGCAATTAAGTGTCTGGATTTACAGCCTGGACATTGGACAAGGATGGTACCGTGTTGATATGCTTGCTTGGACATGACGTGAGATGATCTGGTGTCACATTTCTTACAAGTGAATGCCAACATAAGCATTGGCTTATCTATTTTAACAGTGTTTCTATCTGGAGCGCCACCGTGGCTATGACTGTGAGCATGGTTATGACTGTGTCCGGAACATGGAGTACCGTTGTGTGTATGAGAGTGGCCTCCCTTTGGCTTATCTTCAGCATTGTAAAGAGCTGGGAACACAGAGAAGTTTCTAGCAGTGGAGACTGGAGCAATGTATTGCTTGGTGGATGCAGCTAACTTTGGGGTGATTCTTCTTAACATCGTCGATGTATGATGCTGTATCGTTGCTTAGAGTTGTTCGAAGTGAAGAGACAGTGAATCATGTCATCCCGTAACAATCCAACCGGTCTACATTCATGTTGAAAATTTCAGCGATTTAAGCTTAATTCCCTAATCGGCGATTTTTGTTAGGGCGAGCAATTTTGGGTGGGTCGATCGACGCAGTGTGGCCACAAAAAGCCACCCGTGCACCGCAACAGGCCCACCATGAATTTTTAAATTTTTCACTGAGACATCCAAATAGGAACATTCTCTTCGGATAACGAAACCTGTCTGAAACTTAGAACCAGCGGAAAAGTTAATAATTTCCTTGAGTTTAGGAAGGCGGCAACATGATATTGGCTTCAACGATGAGCCGTTCACTACTTTTTAGAAGTCGTGCGGTTACCCGACAGATAAGATCTTATGCTTCAAAACTGTCTTCCGATGAAAAGCTATTACAATCCATTCTAGAAGACGAACCGGATGAAGACTCCACACCATCTTCTAAAGAGCCTGAAAATTCGAGTCAGGGATATAGAAAGGCTTCCAAACTTGCAACTTTTACACATAAAGATACCACAGCTGATAAAACTGATTCACAACGAGCACCACCAATCGGACCGAAATATTGGAGAGATAAATTCAAGAAATCTTATAGAAAAGTTGAAAAGGGTCTTGTATCACCATTAGACGACTACGTTGCACGTAATATGGATGTGATAGAGTCTTACAATAAAAAACATAAACAGAGCGTGGAACAACGTATTAAAGTCAATATCAATAAAAAACTTCAATGGAATGACGCTGTTCCAAACTATACAATTCACAATGCCATAATACGATATTTGTTACAGCAAAACTCAGAGAACAAAAGAATCGAACTAACTCCATTTCAACAACGTTTCTTTGCTTTGATGTCAGGTTATGCCAGTACTATTGCCAAGGGGCCATCAGGTAGCGGTAAATCGTTTGCACTTCTCGTTTCTGCACTTTCACTACGTCGATCTGCAACCAGAGGTAGAGGAATGAACTCATTAATTCTAGTGAAATCAAATGCATTAGTTCATCAATATGAAAGAACGGTCAATGGAATACTATCCAGAATGGGAGGTAAGCACAAGCCAAACGTGAAAAACATAGCACAATTTTTATATAGAGGTACACCAGAAGAAGAAATGCAGCAAGAAGATGATTTAACAGATTTCCAAACACCACATATTTTAGTTTCAACTCCACAAAGATTATTAGACATTTTGAGTAGTAAAGGTATGGACTTTTTGAAGATTAATTCCTTGGCATACATTGGTGTTGATGATTTCACCTCCATGATCGATGAAACCGATTTATTAGAAACTGAAAAGAAAGCGCCAGTTGTCGAGTTAATGAACTATGTTTTGAAGTTACAAGATTATCGTCGTCAGCACAATGATCCACATCCGCAAATTGTATTAATAACTGATAATGCGACAACAGAAAATATGATTTTACAACTAAAGGAATATACAAAATGGATTGATTGGAATAAATATGCACCAATTGGTAAATTCGGAGATGACGAAGATGTTCCATTCTATAAATATGTTTCGAACAAGGCCTTTGTCAGCACAGTTCTAGTTTACCCAAGATTCTTTGAATCCGATAAGAAGGAAGAGTCCGACAAGAACAAATATAAAGTTACATTGTACGATATGAAACCATTTGAATACGGAGATACACCAAGCATGTGGTTAGACACATTATATAGAAAATCGTTTGGTAATCCAATGGTTTATAAGAAACACAGAAATTCAAATTGGACAAAGGTTCCAAATGAAGTCAAGAAGGGTGAATTGGACATTCTCTGTTCTGGATTGGGCAAACTTTTGAAAAAGAAGGATGTTTCTGCATGGTTGGGAAACCATCGTGGCTTGGTTATCCACCCAGATGAAATAAACTCTAAACAAGTTGTTGATATCTTGTCTAGTAAAACAGGACGTGAAGTTAGAGTGTTTGATTCCATTAAAGATGGTAACATTTTCACTCATGATATCAAGGAAAATGATACAGATGCTGATAAATCACAATTATTGGTGATAAACTCCTCTTCATTAACTGGTTTGACCTTGCGTGGACTAAAAACAATATTTGTTCTCGGCGTCAATTCGATTAAATCCGAAGCACAGTTAGCAACTATCATGGGTAGAAATAGAGATATTGATGGTTTAATTCCAAATAAAGAATTCAGTGTGTTTTCTGAAAATAATGTTGATGATAACGAACCTCACTCGCGTACTTTTATTGTTACTTCAATGTTACCGGATGGCAGTGTTGATCCTTTTGACAGAAACTTCTTAGAGCGTTCATACATTGTCAATGGATTGGTTCACCAAACAGATGCTATCGGAGTGCATGAAAACTGGTCTGAAGAAAAGGAAGAAGAATACAAAAGGGTTATCAACGGTGCACACCACGATGAAGGCGTTAGCGTAGAATTTAATGGTTTTAATTTTAATGAAAATGCATGAATTATGATTGTTTAAAAATATATAGAGTTTCTTGTACATAGTAAAACATAGAAAAATTATCATGTATGATTCATGAAAAAAGTAAAGCTCTAATTCTTTTAATGTATTTATTGTTGTGACAAAGCATCGAGTGCCTCTTTTCGTAATTCTTCTGGAACATTGTATATTTTTTTACTTGAATTGAAAGATTCATCTTCTGATTCCTTCTCTATTTCTGAGGATTGAAGATTTTGTAATCTCTCTACTAGTACATTCAGTTTCGTTTCGACTTGAGCACATGTATCTTTGATGGAACGGACATTTTCCTGTGTTTCTGCTAATTTCTTTTGCATACTTAAAATTAATGTTTCTCGACTTTGATGAGATCTGTATGAATTCAGTAAATGATGGATATTGATTAAAATGGTACGAATGTTATCAATCTTTTTAGGTGCAAGCTTGGGATTCTTAGATAATAGCCCCACCAATTCAAGGAAGTTAAGTAGTAATGATTTTGTCATTTTCTTTAGTTCATCGATACGCACTTTTGTGAATAGTTCTTCATCTTCTTCGTCAGATTTGGTGGCAACATCAGTTGTATCTGCATTTTCTTCGGTATCTCCATAAATCTGTTCAATTCCACTTTCTTTTAGCCCAACCTGTTTATCTTCAAACCACCAGAGGTCACCGAAACTTCGGTATTGTTCCTTCTCTGGATGCTGTGGACGTACTAAGAATTTAACATCGTGAATCTCACTTATATCTTCATCGCTAATGCCATCTTTTCGAAGTGTGTTGTATTTCTGGACGTTACTTGGTGTGAAAAATTTGTAGTATGGAGGCGGTGGAGGGTATAGTGACGATATTTCTGAGCTGTCTGCCATTGCTGTGTTGTCTGTGTATCTGTGTGGTTGGCCTGTGTGGTGATATCTCTGCAGTTCTTGTCCGAAGAATATGATGTAAGTGTAGAATCAAGTGCAGCTTTTGGCTAATGCAGGAATGCACAGTGAACTGTGAGCTTCACTTTTCTACGCGCTAGACGTTGATTCACTTCGACTGAGGAAAAGTGTTTTCATAGGGTTGATTTGCCCATTCGTAGTCGTGTCTTTCCAAGATAAGCCGTCACAATCCACACAGAACAACCCAGAGAAGATGTCTGAACCTATGGATATTGAAAACGGACCTGAAGAAGGTACCAGCGTGAACGAAGCCTCCACTTCTGGACAAGAAGTAACCCCAGCACAAAATTCAGGAGAAAATACAAACCAACCTAAGAAGAAGAGATTTGAAATAAAGAGATGGACAGCAGTTGCATTCTGGTCGTGGGATCAGACCAACGAAAGATGTGCTATTTGCCGTAATCATCTTATGGAGCCATGTATTGAATGTAATAACAAGTTAGAAAACAGTGCAGTAGGAGAACAAGTTGATTGCCCAAGAGCTGTTGGTCGTTGTAACCATAGTTTCCACTTACACTGTATATCCACATGGATCAAGACCAGAAACTCATGTCCGTTAGACAGCACAGAATGGTCCTTGAAGGAAGTTGTCAACAAATAAGGTTGAAAAGATGAATGAAAACCCGAAATAAGACGAATTAATCGATATTTGATTTTTCTCTCCCCATACGTTTTTCTTTTATATCATGGTGCATATGAAACGGTATATAGTTCTACTTAAATGCAATGATATTTGCTCATTATAGAGTACATCAAATATATATATAAAGGTGTTTAAATAAAAGGGAAGTCAGTTAGAATGATACGCTTTACAGTTAATTAGTTAATTGTTTTCATTAAATATTAAATGTCCTATATAATAATGCGTTATAAATCCCCGAGTAGAATGGTATAATGTTATTCCCAAAATGTTAAAAAGCTTAAAAAGTGTTGTAGTTTTGAACAGAGTCTGTAGCATAAGGCTTTACATCTGTTTGATTGTTCGTATCGTTCATGGCATGCTCTTTTGTAGTCGCATGTAATGAACATAATGATATGGTAATTGATATTAAAACAATGAATGTATTGGAATAAATCATCAACTTGTTGTCGAATAATGGAACGGTTTCATCAAAAGAAGAAGTTGATAAAGATGGTGCACCAGTTTTGAATAATGCTATTAATATCCAATTAATAGCATTCATTGATGTCTTGAATAAATACAATGGTGAAATATTTAAAGAGCAGTTAAGATTTAACAGATTGATAATAATTGATAGCATAAAGTTCATGATGGTATTGAAACTATTGGAAGTCGACTGTGAGGGTATTGCTATATTGATTGGAGCTGCGTTTGCAGGTGCCGGTGCAGCAGATAATGCCAATAAAGTTGCAAGTATAGGTGTTGCTTTAAGAGATTTAAGAGCTTGTTTGTCCTTTAATTGTTGATTGCTCATTTGATCCTGCTGGAGACTGAATTGCGGGATGTTGGAAATGTCTTGGATTGAGTCCATCATCGAAAGTTCTGGCTGTGGTTGCCTTTGCTGCGTGGATGGGATATACGGTGACAGGATATCATCTATCTTAAACACCAGGACTTCATTTGACTTTCTGGAAAGATTGGTTATCGCTGGAGATAGGTTTAATGAATTTGTGATGGAGTTCGTGAAATGGTTAATCATCGAAGATTGTGTCGATGGTCGCATCAATGAAGAAGTTGATACCTGTGGTGGCAGCGGTAACGTCAAAGTCCCCGAAGGTGTGGACAGAGTTGACAAGTCATAGTAGCTTGGTTTGAAGCTGTAGTTGTAAATCTGAATGATAAGTGCTAAAGTGTAAATCAACAACGATATGCATGCCAAGTAAAATATGTAGGAATTTCCGGAATTTCCACTGCTATTTGAATTTGAATGGTAATATGTTGTGACATAAGTATATGACTGAACCATGTTGACGAAGTTGAATAGTATGAAAAGCAGATTTTCGGCAGTCAAAGAAACCACAAGATCCGATAAAGGCAAGACAACCAATGAGATGGTGTTGATTAGTACAAACTGCAAGGGAGGCATGATTGCAGATATATGTATATGTGGGGCAGAGGTGATCTGTGGTAGCAACAGCACAAAGCACACAACAAGAAAAGGTGTAATGAGTCTATGTACAAGAGGAAGAGGCAAAGGAAAGGAAATGCGACTGTTTATAGGTTAAACGTAAAACCAGCAAACAAGAGGGGACTATCGGATGCTAAATCGGTCGATAAGGAAGCCGAAATGTGAACGTATTTTAAGCGATAAGGATGGACGCTAGGAATAAAAGTGTGTCAAAGTCGACGCTAGTCGATGGACAACGTCAAAGTGGAAAGCTTGGAGGCAGTAAGTACACCCTAACCCCTAACCCGGCCTACAACCCCTATCAGCCACCAACAAACGATCGACGATGGCCAACGGGGTCCCTGTTGGCAGCCGGCCGGCCCAAGTCAGGTCATGTGGGGATCTGGAGATAATAGATAAGGCGAAATGCGGCCAGATGCCACACTTTCCAGCAGCCAGCAGTGTCTTATCTCGATCTGAGACTGAGAGATAAGCTCGTCGGGCGTCGGGCGCTGCAGAGATAGGAGATAAGCTCGATTGTGCAGCCTCTAGCGGGAATGTGGACAGCGCGTGGCGCAGCGCGTCGATCGACGCGGGCACGTGCACGGCGCGCCTGCGCCACC
>JAJMLU010000594.1:0-12994 GCA_030569835.1 Pichia sp. NRRL Y-27261
ACCGCAACAGTTAGCCATTTTCAGCCTACTGTCAGTGGTGTGCATGACTCTCTTAACTTCCTCGGATCCTCACAATTAACCACTTCCTCGGGTGATCAGACTCGCATTTTGCCCGCTTCGGGCAATTTTCACCAGTTCCCTCCACCCTGCCTTTTTTGACAGCAAACGGCAGTTACGACCGCAGCCTGAACCGCATCGCCGTTACATCCCGGCTTACGTCAGCGCACGTGACTTGGGGTTCATGAGTGTGTGGTTATCACACCACCACTGCTATTGTTGTGCTATTAAAGTAGGTGTGATTCCACTTTCGCCATTGTTGCCATTCTTTTCCTCTCAGCTCTCAATACCGATCTGCCTTTCTAATCTTCTACCTCCACACACATCTTTATTTACATTCGGACATGTACAACTAATATACAGTACATATGTACATTTATTGTACTATAGTTACATATTCGATTGTCAAAGGTACGAAATCGAAGACACAAATTATAAAAGATATGGTTTTTAAGCAATTTTAGAGAAAAGATTCAAATTCAAGATTACTATTTATCCACCATTATGTCATTACCTCCAGGAATTTATTCATTTTTTCGTTGTCCGTTTCATTAAGTTGAGTTAAACCTTCTTTCAAATGAGTAAGAGCTAAAACCGTGAGAAACTGTTGAGTCAAGATCCGCTTTTGTAACTGAGTACCAAAGTTACGATATTCATCGATAACCCTTTGAATAGCTGGAACCGTCAAATTGTTGTTATAGGTGGAAAGAAGATTAGTTTACATCTGACCACCACAGTATTTGTCCATATCAGTGAGGCACATGGAAATAAGGAGTTTTCTGCTTGGCTTCCTCTTGTAAGCAATTACCAACCATGAGTAAGAGGTATACTATTCATGTCTAAATGATACCGTGAGTTGGCGGAAGCCGATGAGCAATGAGCATTATAATTGGATATAACTGCAGTACCAGATAATTGGTTTAATGCCATATCTAAGGCCTGAGTTGCACCATGATCCAGCAAGAATGTACGGATGGTTTTGGATACCGCATTGATTCTGGCGTTAGATTACCGTTTTCCGTTTTGATTTCTATACCATTCAGCAGAATAATATTGAAACGACTCATAAAATCAGCATGATTGGCCTTTCCAGGAATGTAGCGGATAACAGCATGATAAGTGGAAAGAGTCTCTAAGAATTTCAAAATCCGGGGACTTAACATATTGGATTTGTTTGAAATGCTAACCAAAGCTTGATGATCTGTGAGGATGATTATCTTCCTTGAAAGCAACAAATAGTTAGAGTTCAAGGCGAGCAACAACTCACGTTCAAGAGTAGAATATTTCGATTGGGTGGTGGTGAAATTTTTTGAAAAGAAAGAAATTGGAATCAACCGGGTTGGACAGTTTACATCTTGTTACATAATCATGCCGCCGGCACCAAGGTCGAATGCATCAGTATTGTCACTTTCGATTGGATAGTAATATCGATTTTAACACCGGATCTAATGGAACATATAGACAACCGAATATAGTTAATACTGTGTACGAACGTGATTATATTACTTATATAATGGAAAAGGTGTGAAAAGATGTGTGTTAAAGTATAAAGTGAAAAACATGTAGCTACTAGCTACCTCGAAACTATAGCCTATAAGCGATCAGTCCATCAAAAACCAAAAAAATGCAAAAATATGGCGAGTGATAAAGAATCTGCAAACAAAAATTTTCAACTGTAAGAGCATCACGCTATCTAAATGAAATCCTTTCCGTACCTATAAACCCAAGCCCAGGACTAACGTAGCAACACGCAATGGACTTGAATGAATCGTCGTTTAGAAGTCTAAAGTTCCTGTTGGCTCAAAACATACATGAAAAATGGGCAAATATTGATAATCTTGGTGATAGTCCAGTGAAGTTGCACGATCATTACTTGACAATATTGTGGAATATAATGACATGATAGGACTGAGCAAAGAAGCCGTCTGCAGCTATCCGATCATCATATGGACGATGTATTTTCGTGGGAGAATGAAGTATGATGATGTAACTAGAGATTTCGTCTCATTAGCAGGTAGAATGACGAATGATTCTTCAACTGTTGATAATTATTCAATTCCAATCCAGCCATTAATAGAGTTTTACAACAAATGTGAGAATGAAGGCAAACTCGGTCTAGTGCCTTATGCGAGACAGGCTAATGAATTCCTTTATGATATCTATGCAAATTATGTAAGAAAACACCTATCTTCCATTTTAAAGAAACGGTCAATTGATGATGATTACCCAAGTCATCCAAATCCAAAGAGGGCGAGATTTGATTTTTCTGAGCCATCCATTGACCTGACTACAAATGGTGATGGATCAGAGAATGATTACAAGAATTGGGTAAATGAGAAAGATAACAATTTCATGAATGGCACAGATGAATCTAACAAAATCGATAATGAAATAAAAAATGGATCTTCAGATGATGCAAATAGTATAACTGCAGACGGCTATGCCTTCTTACCGAGGGATATAGGAAAAATATTTAATAAACCGAAAATGTTTAACATCTGTAAAGGGTTTATATGGTGTGATTCCTGTGGAACTTAGCATAAAAAAGGAATACATGTGTTTAACTTTAAAAAATGGATTGGTGATAAAAGGGATTATAACATCGCCAAAGTTGCTGATAGATTAATTAGAGAAGATCTTAAGAAAAAGAATAAAAACAACAATAATAATCAGAATAATATAGATAATGATGATAACAGTGATTAAACTATTATCAATACGATTAACGTTCTCAAGTCAGAACGGCAATGCATGCATGGTTTAGAACACTATCAAGGTGATTCTAATCCTAACGAAATATAGAATCATGGGATTTCAAAAGTAACAAGCGGTGTGCATAATGTGAGTATATCACATTAGTGCAGATTGATATGGTATCTTAATTTTTGTCATGAAATACAGATAAATTGAATAGACAGTATAAGAAACTCCAGCCTATCAACCGAGAAAAATACTCTATAGACAGATAAGTAATTTATAGACACCGTAATTCAATGAATAATAGAACCCATATGATGCCATAAACTATCACCTATCACAGTTCCACTGATAACGGTTTCCGTAGTCCGTTCCACACTGAACGTTAGCGGCTGGGGACTGGGATCAGAGGGCAGGCGCTTGCGGAAAAATTCTCTGTGGCCCATGGCGATAGTAAGGGATATTTATTGCGGAAGGTAGACACTATGTTTTTACCCCAATATTCTACTCTTTCCTTTCACCGGTCATATCAATATCAGCAACGGCCATGCAGAAAGCGACACCAGTCAAGAGAACAAAGTCAGGGTGTCTATCCTGTCGATACGCCAAAAAGAAGTGCGACGAAATCAAACCTGTCTGTACACTATGCAGCAAACGGAAAATCTCATGTGTCTGGCCACAATTTCAAGCACAATCGCTCACAAAGTACATTTCACAACAAGGTGAAACATCCTTTGAAGACTCAAAAAGGAAGAAAATAGTCAGACGCAAAACAGGGTGCTTGCAGTGCAGGAAAGGAAAGAAGAAATGTGATGAAACAAAACCGAGATGCCAGAGATGTGACTTTAGAGGAGTCGCATGCACTTATCAAGATCCAGAATCATTATCCACAACATCAACACCTGCTCCGGATTCATCTCTAGATAGTCCAGTATCACCATCTTCATTTACAAAAGCATTTAACGATTTGATAATTGCAAATATACCGCAATCATCATCACTAATCGCAGTACCCGAAACTCCACAACAAGAATACGAACCAGTAGTAGTCTCACCAAATATCCAAATACCCAACATGTTAGATGCTGCAAATTACCAAATGTTTCTAATCAACGTCTTTTTTAACAAAGTCATCGAAAACCTTATACCCAAATCATCATTAAATTTCATGTCGGACATTACCTATGAATCTATCAAGGATAGTGAATCTGTCAGAGATACAGTCACATCATTAGCAACAGCGTTCATTTTCAACGTGAATACTTCAAATCAATTAATTACCAGACACACTAGTTCTACTGACCAAAGAATGGAAAATAAATTGCATACGATAATCTTTACAATTTTGATATCGCTATTTGCAGAAACAAATAATGACACGGTTACAAAACACCTTCAAGAGGCCATGAACATAGCTGAAAATTTCAATCCTTCCAAACCATCAAAGAAATTTAATGTTCTAATGGAGAGTGTGATTTATAATTACGCAGTATCGATCATTACGACTCCAATAACATCAACAATTAGAAATCCGTTCCTTATTTTAGACAAATGGAGAAAAATGTTTCCTGAATTTCCAGATCTGAGTTCAAATCCTTTATTAGGCCCATCATTAGATGCATTCATGATGCTAGCTAAAGTGTCATATGTTTTCAAGTTCCCATACTTAATAAAGAGTAAGTATGTCCAACTACAGGAACAAATCGATCATATGTTGTTAACACAACCAATGAACATGGTCTCTGAAGACGTGATCATCCCGATACATCCAGCAACATACAAATGTCTCCTTGCGTCAAAGCTGTTATTGCTCCATATCAATGGTGAACGGGGTTCATTAGCATTTGATGCCATATTGGCAGAAATATCATTCATCATGAAACAATCGGTGTATCAAACGAATGAAATCTTTGTAGTTTGTGAATTATGGGTGTTATTTATGTATGGTTTAAACATCAGTGATCCAGACGAGCAGTTGTGTATAATTGATCTGTTTCAACGTTGTTGGGAAGGTTCACATAAACTTGGTTTCCTAAAGGCACAGGAAAAATTTAAAGTTGCATGGAAACAAAATATTGGGTTCGATATTTTGAAAGATCCATCATTTGTAGAAGGTTTAAGGTTAAATTGAATGTAGTTATTTAACAATTATATAGGGGTTATCAAAAAAGACACGAGTTAGTTCTGTTTATTTAATGCTTTATCGATGATCGCACAGCAATCAAGTAGTTTCTCATCTTCTAAGTGTGGCGCAATGATTTGAAGTGCACCAAGACCACCGTCGTATTTAGCAGCATCGTAATGTGCATAGATCTTCTCAAGCTTTGGTGGATATTTAGCACCATCGTCGATATCAATAGTTGCATCTGCCTTGCCATATGGAATGATTGCGGCTGGGAAATCAATAACATTCCAAACACAAGTGTATGGTGCAATACCATAATCATCATGTGGTGGTGCGGTACCTGGTGCACCAGGTGCAATTATAACGTCGAAATCATCAAATATCTTCAACCATTGATCAGTGAGTTGTTTGACCCTAGTTCTTAATTTAATCATATCATCGATACTAGTTGGTGCGTCACCGTAGACGTCTAATCCAGGTAATGTTAATGAGTCGATTATTCTTTCACCGGTTTGTAACAATTTGGCAAATGACGTGGAGTTGGCATCTGTCTTGAATAATTTCCATGCAGTTCCCCATGTCTTATCTATAGATGGGAAAGATGGAATGACTGTAACTGTGTGGCCAGATTTGGACAACACATTAGTAGCCTCAGAGATGATTCTCTTAAGAGGTGGATGAACTGGCAAATCTGGATCTTCAGTAATAACACCGATTTTAAGCTTAGTTGAATCATCAATACCCGTGTTTTGATAGTTGATTCTCAAACAACTTGGATCATAAGACCATGGTTTCTTATCCAGAGTTTCTTTGACGATTAACTGAAGGGTTTCGAAATCACTTGCCAAAGGACCAGCAACTGCTAAAATATCAATGAACACCTCTCTTGATGTCTTTTCCTGGCCACCGGCTGGTAATCTGCAAGCAGTTGGACGGAATCCATAAACACCATCACATAATGCTGGAATACGGATAGAACCCGCAACATCAGTACCGATACCAACTAATGAACCTCTCATCTTGATAAGTGCACCTTCACCACCAGAACTACCACCGGCGGTCCATGACAAGTTGTTTGGGTTCAATGTTCTGCCAAAAATGTTATTTTCAGAGTCAGCAGTCATCAAAGTTTGTGGGATGTTGGTCTTAACATAGAAAACTGCACCTGAATCTTGTAATAATTGAGCATATGGACTTATCTTGTCGATATTCTTTTTGTTACCAATGGATACAACAAAACCCAAAGTTGCGTCATAACCTGGAATATGGAAACTGTCCTTTAAGGAGATTGGTAAACCATGTAATGGACCGATCGGACCGTTTTTTGCGTAGTATTCATCCAGATACTTGGCTCTTTCTAAACCGTAATCAAACATCAACTCAGTACAGCAATTTGTCAATTGAGTTGCGATTGCAGCTCTGTGTGAGAAAGCCTTGATGACTTCTGTGGCTGAGAGTTTACCTGTCTTCAACTGTTCTAACAATTGTGCAACGTTGTAGTTTTCAGTGATATCTAATTCGGATTCACTTAGAAATTGTGATGGAATTTCTAAGACTGAAACTGGTGTAGTTGCATCGTATTTAGCAAGCAACTCAGCCGGTAAAACCCATTCTTCAGGGATTCTAGCGTCTATTTCTTGCTTCTTTTGCTTAGCAAGCTGTTTCCATTCGTCGGACTTGGTCATTTTATTTTATCTGGTTGTTTAAACTGAATGTTGTTTTGTGGAGCAAACAGCTGGGTAGAATAGCCTCATTACCGGGATTTCCAACTACTTGAAACAGGGTGGTACTTTGCCTTTCTTTTTAACATAACCTGTAACGACATCTGTAATTACTTGACGCTTCTGGGTAGTACCAGAAGCTGCCGTTATCTGTAGATTGACCCCAATAGCGCAACCGCTTGATTACATCGACCCGTCTGCTCACTTGCCTCTTTGGTCTAAAGTGTGTGGGCGCTCGCGCAAAAATAAGCGGGAGGCGCTCGCGGAAAAAGCAGCAACTCCCGAGTTCCTCAAAATTTAGAGTATCCTGTCATAAAATTTTCAAATTGAGGCAAAATAACTCTATCAATCGGCGTCTATTTTAGTGTTTGATAAGAGATAATTGTGTTTTTTTTGACATTTCATTGCCGGTATATATAGTGTACTCCTAGTGGAACAATCACACCTTACCCGTGTGTGTTTATAAAGCACATGCTGTCGCAACAATATTCCTATTCGGTTTCTTACATAACTACACACACCCGCTGTCGATCCTTGTTTCTTATCTCTGTTCGCTACGATTAAACAAGTCGCTTGTTTCCTTGACATATTTATTGACTTTCTCAGCCTTAACAATTGCTTTCATTACCGAGAAGATTATAGATTGATTTCTTTCACCCCAAATTAATCGATAATCCATTTCAAACGCCAGCTTGCTATCTGTTGTTATCTGTCACCGAAACTGTCGGAATTTTGAACAATATCCGCAATTATTTAAATCTATCTACATTTCCGGTTTTTTCATTTCATTACACAACTAACTTACTTAACTCATATAGTAAGTCAACCGCACATACACTCACTTACACACACGCATAAAACGATGATTGGCATGAGTGAAGATCTTAGAACAGATATTACTGTTCCTGGTACCACCGTCTTAGTCGGTGATATCGAAGAAATTAAGTTATTAGGCTTAAAGGAAAAAGACAACGATGATATTATTTTGATTCCACAACCATCCTCTGATCCAAACGATCCGTTGAACTGGTCTCCATGGAGAAAACACTTACACTTCTGCACATTAGTTTTTTTCTCATTAATTTTGGCTGCTGGTGCAAACTTCGTTGGTCCAATTTATACCACCCTTGTTGAAGTTTGGGATTGTACATATAACCAATTGAACACTGGTGGTGCGTTGACATTCTTAGCTCTTGCATTCAGTTGTTTATTATGCCAACCACTTGCTGCTAAGTTCGGTAGAAGACCAATCTATTTAGTCACCACTCTTTTGACTATCCTCTCAGCTGTTATTTTCTCTTGTGAAGATAGTTTTGCAGGTTATATCGGTTACTCTGTTCTTGTCGGTGCCGCTGTTGGTCCAATCGATTCTTTAGTGGAAGTCTCTATCACTGATATCTTCTTCTTACATCAACATGGTAAATACATGGGTATTTATGCATTACCATTAGGTCTTGGTTCTGCATTTGGTCCATTCATCGCAGGTTATGCATCTAATAATCTTGGTTACTTATGGTGTGGTTATCTCATCATCATTATCGGCGGTGCACTTTTAGCTTGGGAGTTCTTCTTCTTAGAAGAATCAGCTTATACCAGAGTCTACGAACCTGAAGTCGAAGAAAAGTTATTGCAAGTTGCTATTTCCAACACTTCCAATGGTGGAAAGTACAGTAACATTGATGGTATTGATGGTATTGTTGGTAAAGAAAAGGATACCGTTGTGATTAACTCTACATTAGAAAACTCCTCTGAAGATGTCAAGATGACTGTTCCACAATCGAATATCCCACCAAAGAGTTACGTTGAAAGATTAAAGCCATTCACCATCAGACAAGAAAGATTCTCTGTTCTTTCTATCGTTACCAACTTGAAGGTCTTAAGATATCCTGCTGTCTTATGGTGTGCATTAGCTTACGGTATGCAAATCTGTTGGTTATCTTTGATCACTGTTACTGAATCTGAATTCTTTGTTTACCCACCATACAATTTCGATGGTGACTCTCTTGGTTTATTAAACCTTTCCATGGTCGTTGGTAGTGTCATTGGTTGTGCGTACTCTGCAAGTTCCGATATTGTTCAAATTCATTTCACCAAGAAGAACAATGGTATTTTTGAACCAGAATTCAGATTGACTATGTTACCACTTTTAATCTTCTTAAACATGGGTGGTATTTTCATGTACGGTTTAGGTCCATACTACGGTGTTCACTGGATAGTCGGTGCCATTGGTATTGTTTTAATTTCTATTGCTCTAGGTAGTATTACCGCCATCGGTTTAACATACGTTGTCGAATGTTATCCAAAGCAAGTTGTCCAAACCATGACCAGTATTTTATTCGTTAGAAACTTAATGGGTATGGTTTTCACATGGGTTTTCCAATACTGGTTAGACGGTATTGGTGTCATTGCCACTACAAGTATGTTAGCCGGTTTGTGTTTATTGATCAATGGTTCATTCATCATTGTTTACATCTGGGGTAAGAAATTCAGAAAGTACACCCAAAAATGGTACGAAAGTGCTTAGTCTTTTTTTACACTCTTTTCTATCTTTCGAGTTTGATACTCTCTTTTTAAATTTTCCTTACTATATACTGTTCTTTTTTAATTAATTACTAGTCGTTTAATTCAGTCGTTAATCGTTATGGTTATTAGTCGTTAAATAATTCGTTATAAAATAGGTATAGATTCTGGCGGGGAAGGCACTATAATTTGGCCTTTTCGTTTCCTGCAAACTTGAGCAACTTTTCAATGTAACTTGCCTTCATGACGTTACCTTTAATTTTCAATTTACCAATCATAAACAACTTCTGTGCGCTTTGCTTGCCGTTAATGAGTTTCTTCAAATTGGCGTCGTCGATCTTGATGAGAATATCGTTGGGCAAGTCTGCGGACTCGGCGGTCGATAACTCAATGTTGTTCTCGTCCTTGGACTTTAAAATCCAGATGAACTTATCGTTGTCCTTATTTGAAATCTCAAATAAAACATCTGCATTGAGCTTGTCGTGGGTTTCCTTTTGGAGGGACTTGTTTGTCTTGAGGACTTCCGAAAGTTTTTCAAGAGACTTTTTGGATTTGTATTCGGACATTGGGGAGGTGTTGCGGTCGTGTGGTGGGTGGTTTACAGGAGCTACGGGCAAGGAACAGGTGGCATCTCTCACTTAGCAATCCAACTGGGGGATCTACTCTTTAAATAGTATTTGGATGCTGGCTGTTCTGTGTGTGGAGGGTGTCCATCCCGAGTTTCTGCTGGTGGAATCTGTTCATGGATTCCTCCGAGGTCCAGATGGATGACTCTCTGCGGGGTAAGTGTGGCGGTGCGGGTGTGGCGCAGCGCGGGTCACGTGACGGGACGTATCTTGTTTTGGCGGGGGAGCAAAAATTGCGGGCCCGTTTGTTTACTCTCGATAGCAGCAGCGTGCCAATTATTTACTTACGCGGGTCTGTAAAACCTGGTCCGGGGGCGTACACATGTTTCTGGTCGTTTATGGTTGGTGTCGATCTGGTTCCCGTGTTGTTGTGGGTTGTGGGTGTTTCCCGTTCTCCCTAAATACTACCGGTCTTCTCCTCTGTTTTGTTGTTGTTTTTCCTGTTTTTCTCTTCCCTTTGGTCTTCTTCTCTACCTTTTCCCCCTCCCTTCCCTTCCTTCCCAGATTTATAATCACAAACAAACAAAAACAAACACACATACACACACAAGATGGCTACCGCTGTTCCAAAAATGAGTTACAAAGGTAAGTAATACACCCCCACTTGAGAGATCAGCAATCTCATCAATGTACAACACAAGACCTAAAAACAGACACTAACAACCGACTTAACTTCCAAACACATCCACGCTATGATTGCAATACTAATTTCGTACAGACATGATTGTTGAAGCTATTGTTTCACTTAAAGAAAGAAAGGGTTCCAGTCGTCAAGCTATTAAGAAGTACATCCAATCCAACCACTCCATTGCCAACTTCGATAACCACTTCAACAATGCCTTAAAGAAGGGTGTTGAAGCCGGTATCTTTTCTCAACCAAAGGGTCCTGTTGGACCTGTTAAGGTTGTCAAGGAAAAGCTTGAACCACCAAAGAAGGCTAAGAAGGTTGTCAAGAAGGCCCCAAAGAAGCCAGTTGGTACCAAGGTCAAGAAGGTTGCTGCTCCAAAGAAGGCCGCAGCACCAAAGAAGGCGGCTGCACCAAAGAAGGCAGCAGCTCCAAAGAAAGCAGCTGCTCCAAAGAAGGTTGCTAAGGTCACCAAGGCTGCCCCAAAGAAGACCACCAAGGCTCCAAAGAAGGCTGCTCCAGCTAAGAAGGCTGCTGCACCAAAGAAGGCTGCTCCAAAGAAGGCTGCTAAGGCAGCAAAGAAATAAATTGATTGTGAAATTTAACTTTACTAACAATTTCTCCTTATTTTCCCACCTTTCCTCAATTATTTTTTCCTTTCTCTCCCCACCTTATTTCTGTACTTTAAGCTGTATCCTTACCGAGATCCAATGATGCCATTCCAATCCAATTGTGTCCTCTTCTTTGTGTCTTTTATCGAATTGATTAAATATTTTTCCATGTTGAACTACTGAATTTTCCTTACTGGTGTGGTGCACCGGGGCACTGTCCTGCGGTGGCTGCATGGGTATTGTATAGTTGTATATTAGAGTCATATTAAAGTAGTTTCCAAAACCGTTAAACACGTAACACGTAAATGCACTGTCTGCTCACATAAGAAGTAAACAACAACGAGACTCTGCACTGCCACCGAATGCGCCCGGTCACGTGCGCCTGCGCCACCACGCCTCTCCGAGAAAAAAAGGCGATCAATCTGCACAGCCTGGAAACCGCAGTTTTTCCGATAAAAACTTCAGACCGCGTGGTTTTCGTTCGGAGACTTCCCCCATTGTGTGGGCGACGGGGTGAGTAGGTGGGTATGGGAGACACATACATACACCCAGAATACATTAGAGTCGATGCTGGAGTCAGGGAAGACGGGGGCAGTAATACAGCAGCCAACTCAGCAGCAGCAGCAGCAACACGGGCAACACCCACACCAGCACCAGCACTCTCGGGAGTCCCCAGTGCTGCGGGTTGAGCCTATTCTGCAGGGCGTGGCGGACAATCGGCGGGGAGCGCGATTTAAGCGGCCGGGGACGGACGTTCTTCTTCTTCCCTCTTCTTCCACATGGTGGTTGTGGCACTCGTTGGACACCGGAGTCTCGGAGAGCACGGATAGCCTCCTGGGATGTGGTGGTGTAGGTGGTGGCTGGCCGGAGAGCTGGGCGTCGGCCATGTAGCTTTGTGTGTGAGATGTGATGTGTGATGTGTGATGTGTGATGTGTGATGTGAGAGATTAAGCACCGCTGGAGCTGGAGGCCTTGTACTATAGCCATATCAGCATCTCTCGAAGACACACGGGACTCTACTGGACACTCTGGACAGTGCAGAACCTTCTCTTCTCATTACTATACTCAATCCAGCTAATTGGCCACTTCCTTCACATCCTCCACCCCTCCCGACACTGGATCTCTTCTCTCCCTCCTCCACTACCCACTCACCACCTGGCACTCAACCACTTTCCACCTCCAACAAGAGTCTCCACACCAGCATCGACGTCGGCCGTGTCACTAGAGTTCATCCATCTGTCTTACATAATATCTTCCTCACTGAGCATCATTGATCCGGCAACCCTCAATCCTGATTTGATTCGATCTGTTACTCTCCACTCCGTTTCATGTTATAACATCATCACATCGATCAATCAATCAATCAATCAATCAATCAATCAATCAATCAATCAATTAACCAATCAAATAATCCATTTTATAGACCTTATAGAGATTGCTTTTCCACCCCTGTTTTTATTACATTCCTACTTTTCTTCGTTTCTCTCGTTTCGTTTTAATATTCTACTCCATATCATATTATTCCGTCTGCATTCAGATTTCCAAAAGAAATCACTCATTTAATAAAATACTTCCAAAAATGTCTATAGAACCAACTCCCATCAAAGAAGACGAATCAGATGAAAATCCCGCATTCTATGCTGTAAAGATCCTCTCAGTCCCATCAAAACTTCAACTGGATTCTCTATTACAGAAATTCCTGAAATTCGAAAATCTCAATAAAGACGATATTCAATTCATCAGAAGCACAAACGATAGTGAAGTCAATTACAATTTCATAAATTTCTTCAACTGCAAGTCCAATTATGAAAAGTTCATCCAGTTCTATCAAAACTACACGAATTCGCCTCTCAATTACGAACTGATTAATGATGAAACGATCCTTAACTCTCAATTACCCGGCCATCTCTTCATCAAAGGCTTGTTATACACAACCACTGCACAAGATCTGTACAATATCTTCAAACCATACGGTGAAATCAAAGCATGTAAGATCATTTTCAACGATTATG
>JAJMLU010000594.1:22733-37514 GCA_030569835.1 Pichia sp. NRRL Y-27261
CCCGCCGAGGATGGGGTATGCCGGGATGGCGGCCATGGTTTCCAGAAATGTCATGTCGGGTTGCCTGTGGTGGGTGTCTTTGCAGAAGCCGGTATATAAACAGATCACAAAGAGCCAAACATGTTTACACGTATAGGCGATGAATTTGTTAGGCGGAGGCTCCAAGCCTTTGGCGCGTAGTACAAAGTGGAAGTGGCTACTGAGGTTTATGCACGGAAAGGAATGTTCTGTTGATTATAGATGTAGGTGGGATAAGATATAAAGGTATAGTATAGTATAGTGAGATAGTATAGTATAGAAAAAGAAATAGAAGATATAGGAGAATGGTGGGAGAAAAATGAAAGACAAATGGAATATCAAGAAGATGTGCAAGAAAAATAGTTGTTTAAGATAATAGTAATAGAATTGGAGAAGAGGATAAGAAAAGATATATTAAGTGATATCATTTGGTAGAAGCGGTGAACTTGTAACGCTTTTTCGTGATACCAATGACATCTGAGATTGCATCGTCATCGACAAACCATGCGATTCTACCAGCTGATTTTTCGTTGATTATACTTGCAGGCAAGCCCTTGTCTGGTCTTTCCATGATGGTTCTCAACACTGGGGCCTTTGTTGAACCTTCGACGACGAAGGCCACCATATGAGCATGGCAGATGACTGGGACGGAGAAGGATATACGGTTTGGAGGACCGACGGGACTGTTTTCAACAGGTACACACCAAGCGTATTGTTCTCTCAAGGTTTCGTGGTTTGGGAACAAGGAAGCAACGTGGCCGTCTGGGGCACAACCTAATAAGATCAAGTCGAACATTGGCAATTTGACAGAATCTTTTGATGCAAAGCCTTGAATAAGGGTTTTTTCGTAATCGTCTGCACATTCTTGTGGATCGTCTAAGAGGGAGATATTGACTGGGTAGATGTTTGGTTTCCCCTTTGATTCAGGAATCAGGTCGAACAATTTGGATTTGGCTTGACCATAGTTTGATTCTAATGAATCGAAAGGTACCAATCTTTCATCAGCGAAATAAACGTCCCATTTATCCCATTTTATATCGTCTCTTGACAATAAACCTTCGTGTAAGACGTTCAATAGGGAACCACCACTGATACCGATTTTGAATCTTCTATTGCTTTCTTTCTTCTTTTTCCTTATTTGAGAGCCTGTTGAAGGAGATGTGCTCATCAAATTGCTGTGAACGGAATCTTGTTGTTGTTGTTGAGCATCGAGTGTATTTCGCTGTAAGTCGTTGTTGCTGGATATGTTATTCGACGGGGTGGAGGCTTGCTGTATGTTGGAGAGGGAAGCGGTTGTGTTTGTGTTGGACAAAGATGATGCGGAGGATGAAGAGTTTGTTAGGCCAGCAGTGTTTTCGTCATGTGACTTGGACAAGGCCTTATTCTGGGCTGTGACGACGAGGTCAGCGACGGCCTCTGCGACGCCGGAGAACTCGGGGAAGGAGTAGACGAGCGGGACGGCGGTTGTCATGAGTGTGCCTGTGTGGGTGGTGTGTGTGTGTGTGTGTGGAGTGTAGTGGTTGGATGGAGTGTGTGTGAGCTCAGTGGATGGCAGACGGCATGGTGTGCAGTTGAAGTGGAAGTGGAAATCAGATGTTGGAGAGAAGAGAAGAGAGAGAGAGAAGAGAAAATCTGACTCATGCGCCACCCGCCACCCGCGGCAGGGCACGCGCCACATCTGTGAGGGCGGTTTTCTCTTTTTGTCTTTTCCGGCAGTTTTGTGTGGTTTGTGGTGTTGTTCTTCTTCTTGTTGGAGGTGTAGACAGGCACACACAGCATGACCAGCACATTCAACTCGGGATTGGACCTCGTGGCATGGGCGCTGAAGGGCGAGGGCTTGAGCTACGCCGTCTCCAGCGCCGGCAACGACGAGTACGTGCTCACCAAGATCAGCAGCGGGAGTGGCTCAGAGACACAACCACAAGATAAGAACAACGACAACAACGACAACAACAACTACAACAACCACAACGACATCACGATCCACTTGGGCAGCAGGGACGTCAGCTTCCCGCTGACCATCTCCAACTCTGTGTGCAAGATCCTCTGCGACGGGTGGCTCTTACCGCTGATCAGAGGGTGCATCGACGGCACACTCTCCGAGAGCAGTAGTGGTGGTGGTGGTGGCAACCGCACGTTGCAGTTGAGCAAGGCATTGCAGCAGTCTAGGGACGCCTTCTACAAGAACGGGACGGCCGGTACGGGTATGCCGACCCTCGGCGGTGGTGACAGTATCGGGAGTGTCAATAACACACATGATATCAATAACACCCATCACACTAGTATCGGCAGCACACAGAGAGAGCAGGCGGAGTCGGACTTCAAGCCCGACTTTGACGACGAGTTCCAGCTGCAGCCTCTGCACAGACACGACCTGGACACGGGGATGGGTGTGGGCATCAACGGGCCTCTTGGTGGTGGTGTCGGTGGTCTGGGTGGTGGCCCGGGTGGTATCAGAGGGTACGGGGACGCAGACTTGTACCCGAACGGAGAGAGGACCGGCCGCTGGGGGGACCCACTCGGCGGGGGCTTCCGGGGGCCCGGGCAGCCGGGGATGCCGGGCATGGGGGGCATGTACCCGACCTTCGACGACCCACTCTTCCAACAGGGAGGTAGAGGTGGTAGAAGGGGTGGTGACAGAAGTGGAAGTGGAATGAACATGGACATGAACCCCCGTATCCGATACGACGACCCGACGGGCGGGCCCTTTATATAGTGCTTATGTAATCACACGTGGGTGCACGGGTGTCCCGCAATTTTCTTCTCCTCTTTCCCCTCGCCGCTGTCCGTTTTCTTTTCTTTCCCGCAGAGCTGATTGGCTTCTGTTGACTTTGGTGTTGTAGGTGGTGGTGGTATTGGTGGTACAGGTGCAAGTGCTAGAGCAGTGTCCAACACACAACCATGCTTGCCAGATCCACCAGAGTCTCCACCGTCGTCGCCAGACGTTTCGTCGCAACAGCCACAAAGACGGCCACCGCAACCGCCACCGCCGCCGCCCCAGAATCAACCGCCTTGGCTCATGAAGACCCGTTAGACGTCATTCCAAGCGGCCACTACAAACAGGCCCCAAACAGAGAAGGTACGTGGTCTGAATCCCAAAGATCCAGAGAAGAAATCTGGAAAAACGACCCAAGATTTGTCGGTAAGGACTTGAGCAAACAACCACAAGCCTTAGCTGCCATCGAATTGATCAAGAACCAGCCAATCTCCTACTTGCACGGCAACATCGCCGTCTGCCACGGTACCGACTTCGTGCAGGGCCATCCAAAGGTGTACATCAACTTAGACAAAGAAAAGGCCCACACCTGCGGTTACTGCGGTGCTAGATACGCAAGAGAAGAACTCAAGGGTAAGTTATAAGCTAAACAAATATAGAACAAAACCCCAAACACACAAACCCCCCGATTGTACACCCTACCGTCTTATTTTCTTCCTTATAAACATACATAAATTCTTATTTATTCCATTCATAATCCAATTATTCATTTATAACCCCTCGTATAGTAAACCGACCCAACATCCAACATCCCTCGTATCTCGTATAACCCCACGCCGGGCTCGTTCCTACGTAATTTTTCATCTCAAATTATTTCAGGTAAAGAGTCACTTATTCCTCTTCCTCCGTTTCCACTTCCTTCCCGTCTGCAAGCACCCCAACCATGAAACTCGCCCTCAATATCGTCAGAAGATATTCGTCTCATCCGACTCCAAAACCCCTCCGTCAAAAATCTCTTCAGGATCTCTACAAATCCTACAAAAACAACGAACCTTTGACAGTGATCACAGCTCATGACTTCATAACTGGAAAACTCGCAGATAAGACCCCCGGAATAGACGCCGTCTTGGTCGGAGACTCATTATCGATGGTCGCCAAGGGCCATGCATCCACTCTCGAACTCGAATTCGACGATTTCTACTACTCCACACAATCAGTCGTCAGATCAATCAATGAAAAATTCATCATTGTCGACTTACCATTTGGATCTTTCGAACAGTCTGTGCAACAGTGCACCGCCAGCGCCATCAAGTTGATGAAGCTGGGCAAGATCGGGTCCTTGAAAATAGAAGGTTCCTACGAAATGGAAGAAAGAATCGTCAACTTGACAAACGCAGGAATCCCAATAACCGGTCACATTGGTCTTCAACCACAAAAATTCAACATCCTAGGTGGATTTAAAGCTCAGGGTAGAACCGCCGGTAATGCTCTCGAGATCTACAAACAGGCAAAGTACTTGGAAAACCTCGGCGTCAAGCTCATTGTTCTTGAATGTGTGCCTGAAAAGCTAGCAGCTTTCATCACTCAAAATATAAGTATCCCAACAATCGGTATCGGTGCAGGTAATTTAACCAGTGGTCAAGTCTTAGTCATGGCCGATGCACTCGGTATGAATGACTCAAAGAAGGCCAAGTTCGTGAAGCCGTATTTAGACATCTACTCCATGTCCATCGATGCGTTGTCCCAATACTCCAACGATGTTAAAACAAGAGCATTCCCAGAACCTGTCAAACATACATATCCTATGAATGATGAAGAATATAATGAGTTTGAAGAACTGGCAAAATCCTTGAAAGTGTGATTAATAAATAAATACATATCGTTCTATAGACTTCTAGATACCTTTATATATACATGCATACGCACTAATGTCATTTGTAAATAACTTTAAACTCGTCTTGATGTTCAATCTCATCGTCCCTGTCGAAATCGATCTTGTCTTCACGCATGATGAGAGTCCGGCCCTGGCTCGGGACAATGATGTTGTTCAACCGGTCGTTCTTAACCGCCTCCTCGTATAAGAACTTTCCCGTCTCAAGGTAGTTCTCAGAACTCAATACAAACGTCCCCCAATGAACACCGGCAATCTTGTGTATCTTCATTTCGTTCATGATCTTGACACTTTCTAGCGGGCTGATGTGTCTTGGACGCTGGTGCCATTCTGGACAATACTGTCCAATCGGCAATGCTCCGAACTTGATAGGTCCATACAACGCTCCAATCTTATCGAAAACATCCTTAGCGTATCCTGTATCACCACCGTGATAGAACAACGATTTACCATTCTTGATGATGAGGAAACTACACCACAACGACTTGTTCGAATCGACGAGCATCCGGCCAGACCAGTGCATCGATGGCAAACACACGATTTCGAAATCATCATCAATACGTGTCTTTTCCCACCATTTCATTTCAACAATTTGATCTGATGCAACACCGTGATCGTTGAGAAACCCTCTGATACCAACAGGAACGATCCATTTGCACGTCTCGACCTTAGCCAGTCGGATCGTGCTCTCGTCGCCAAGATGATCAGGATGATCATGACTCACTAACACATAGTCTGGCTTAATATCGTCGACAATTTCATCAATCGTGATTGGAACGGGGACGATTCTCTTCGGACCGAACTTTTCATTGACAATCGTATCTTCAAACAACGGATCCAGCAAAAACACCTTATCCTTACTCTGAAACAACCCGCAACTCTGGCCAAGCCACGTATACGCCATCAGACTCTTCTCTTTACACGATTCTTTTAATTTGATCAAGTCAGAAACGCAAGGTTTCGTCCATTTCAATTCTTCAATCCGAGTCTCTTTCTCTGCGGGGACGCCGCCTCGGGGGCCAAACTCACTCAATTCGATCAATCGCATGATAAAGAACTCATAAAGCGTTTGAGGACGGTACTCTCTGAATGGATTCTCATACCGACCGTGAATTTCAAGTGTCTCAAATCGGTTATCGTGGCCTGTCTCTTTGAACTCTTTCTCTCGGGCGTCGATCGCTCGCTGTGCCATCACGTAGCTGTATGTCGTGTACGTCGTGTACGTCGCCAGCGCATAGAGCACGCTCCTCACCTTGAGTCCCATGTTCGATGCTGTGGTTGGTGAAGGGGACGTTGGGTGGAGGAAGAAACATGGGTGTCTTCGGAGAACCAGAATCGAAGACGTAAGTAAATTTCGTACGCGGTGGGCATCTCCATTTTCAGATTTTGATTAGTCTATAAATGGGTTGAATATGGATTATGAATTATACATTAGGTTACTTGCTTTATAAATTACTGTGCTAGTAGATGCATGTCAACCTCAGTTCGTTGACAAGGGAGTGGAATCACCGGGTTGGGTGACTTCCTGTGGGGTGGTGCTGACTTCAGCGGTATTTTCTACATCTTCTTCGTCGTCGTCGTCGTCCTCATCATCTTCATCATCTTCATCATCATCATCATCGTCGTCGTCATCATCATCGTCGTCGTCGTAATCTTCGTCATCGTCATCGTCGTCATCATCTTCATCGTCATCGTCGTCGTCTTCATCTTTCTTAACATTCAAAACATCATCGATATTCTCACTTTTCAAAGTCTCGTTATCTAATTTCGACATCTCCTTCTCCTCCATCTTCTTCTTCTTGATCTCCTTCAACTTCTTAATCAAGATCTCCACAATCTCACTCCATTCTCTCATACCACCCATACCGATATCACCACAAATCAACACCTTTTCAATCGGCTTCAAAACCTCAATGAACTTGAAGTCTTCCTGGATGATATTCAAATGGATCTTCGTGATCGGATGCGAGTACATGAACGTATTCATCGCAGGCGCCATGATGACCGGGACAGCCGGGTTCCAAATCCGGATAATCGACGTGAGTAAATTGTCAGCTAGACCATTACATATCTTAGCTAGTGAGTTGGCACTGAGTGGGGCAATGAGTAAGATGTCTGCCCATTTCCGTAGCTCCACGTGCAAGATAGGATCACCAGGCTTGATCTTGTTGACTGGGTTCGACCATTCTTCGTTCTCTCGCCAGATCTTCACCTCCGTGGAGATCTTCAGACCACGGAGGAAATGTTCAGCGGCCTTAGTGACCACGAGCTGGATGGAGACCTTGTTGTGGCCATACGTCTTGAAGAGCTTGTCGATGATGAGCGGGATCTTGATCGTCGCCACAGAACCGGTGGCTCCAATCAAAATATGCACCTTGTCGTCGTCTTCTTTGCACAAGTACTGTGTGAATGGCACCACGGGGCCGATCGGTGGAGAGACAACGGCCTTGAGTGGTTGTTTCTTCTTCGTGCATGATGATGGGGTCGATGTGTTGGATGCGTTGGCGATCGACGTGGTTGAGGAAACTCCGCTTTTGGAAGCATAGATTGTGTCGTTTTGTAATGAGGATTTTCTACATTTGTTCGAGGTCGCTGATAACAGTGGTGTCGTTGGTAAACTTGAATGGTTGGAGGAGTCCAGTTGGATCGTTGGAGAGTTGTGTGCTGTTTCGATTGGTATAGGAGTCTGGAAACTGATCACTGTCGGGTGATTGGAATTCGATGCCACGGGATTGGCCACTGGTGTTGCGGATGTGGGTTCAACCTTATGATTCGGACTGATTGGCTGCTGTCTGCCTGCCGGAGCCGGGTTGTGAGAGAGATCAAAATGCACCGGAGATCTCATCTCGTCCCTGTTGAATGGAATAATATTGTAGGAGGGGATTTTATTCGCCAGTTGATTATGAATAATAGTATTGAGATTAGAGGTGGTATTAAATGCTGTTGTAGAGGCGGCAGAGGCGGCAGCAGCTGCCGATGTGGCTGATGCAGGGGTGTTATGGATGGCGCTTGATACGGGAGAGATTGCTGCGCCTGCATTCGACTGAGAGACCTGTCGAGACATGGATAGTGGAGTTTGCATAGGATTAGATATGGCCGAATTTGGAATTGTCGTTGTCGATGGTTGTCTTGAACTTGGGATACCGGACTGTGGGGAGTCGAGCAATGCCACCTTTGTAGTTGACGGTCTTGCCGAAATGGAGCCTCTGTGCTTTTGACTTGGAACTTGGAATGAAATCGTGCTTGCAGACGTCTTGAGTTGAGGAGTGATTGGAGTTGGGTATGATGAATTCGACAGGATGGATGCAGGGATGGCTACTGCCGGTGGAGTCGTAGTCGTAGTTGATGTTGTTCCGGAGGCAGTTGTGTTTGTCGTTGCGGTAGTTGCATAGGCCGCAGTATGAATAATATTGTTGGTATAAGAAGAGAGTTGATGCAAAGCCAAGTCGTTTGTGACTGAAGAGTTTCTGCTCTTGACGGTTTCTAATAACGACTCGTTGACGTTCATGACCCGTTTGCTCGAGTCTGCATGGAGTGGGTCGTCCTTGATGGAGGTCTCGATATGTGGGAGTTGAGCCAGCTTGATGGAGTTTGTGGACCCAGAACTGGTCTTTCTGAAAATTGGACGCACAACCTCTAAATTTTTAACATTGGTATTCACATTGACTGTATTACTTGACAAAGCGGGATCCTGGGAGAATGGAGATGGAGACCGCATGCCGTCTCTGTTGATGCTGCTGATGGCAGAGGTGTTGTCGAGGGTGTCGTCGTGCTGTGGCGAGTCTATGACGTGGAACATGGAGTGGTGTGTGTAACGATCTGTTGGTGGCACCAGGAGACGCCAATTTCTGGAACGTGTTTGTTTATAGCTGGGAAGCGGTGGATGGGGGGTGGTTGGAAGCCTGGGGATAGCTGGTGGTGGCCGGTCAGATATTGGAGGTGGGTGTGTTAGCTTGGTGGCTGTGTGGGGGGCGGGAGTGTCTGTGTGGAGGGAGGAGGGCGTCTGCAGAAGAGACTTGTCAGGATGGCAAGAGGAAAGAGTGGCGGCTGGGAGGGGTCTGCTTATGGCGCTGAGCTTTTTCCTTTCAGCTGAGCTTTTCTTTGGGAGCTGAGCGTCGACTCTGTGCTCTGTACGACACGCGCGGTGTCGCGGGGGGCGCCGGGGAGCGGCCGCGGGAAAATTGGAAATGCACACGAGGTGATTGGCCTGATTAGTGGGGTTATTAGGGGTTATGTTATGTTACAGTTACAGGTGGTAGTATACAACGATATATATAGTAGGTGGGTGGTATCTAGTTCTTCCGGAATTCGCTCAACACGGGATAGATGGCCTCGAACGCCTTGTAGATCTCCTCTCTCTGTTTGGCACCGGTAAGCACAATCTTGCCCGACACGAAGATCAACAACACAATCTTCGGCTTCACCATTCTATAGATCAAACCAGGGAACAATTCCGGTTCGTAAGACGAGAAAGTACCGTGCGCATATGCGAGACCCTCGAGTCTGATAGGGAACTTCACGTCACACGATCCAACGATATTCTGGATCTTGAAATCCGTGAACTTGGCATTGAAACCCAACTTTTGGATGATTCTGGCGTATTTTCTAGCAGCCAACTTGGAGTCGTCTTCAGACTTGGCACCGGTGACAACCATCTTACCAGAGGCGAAAATAAGCGCAGTGGTCTTTGGTTCTCTGATTCTCATAATGACGGCGGCAAATCTCTTTGGGTTGTATTCCGCATTACGTGCATGCAAGGCAATGGTCTTCAATTCAAGTCGGCAGTCTAAATTCACAGTAGCAACGATATTCTGTAATGTTGGAACGATACCTGAAGCTGAAGAATCCTCGTCAGTGGAGAGAGTTGCAGCGGTGGCATTGTTTAATGTGTCTAGCACGCTGTTGCCGTTTTCTTTGAGATTGTTCTCTGATATTTGAGCTTCTTTGGATTCCAATGTTTCTGGTGCAACTTCACTCGATTCCTTTTCGTTCTCGAGTGCAGATTGCGCATTTTCGTCCTTCACCATGTCTTTTTGGTTGGATGTTGGGAATGCCAAAGACCCTTGGCCCATGAACGCGTTGGCACGAGCGGCGGTGGTTGGTAACTTCAATGAATCCATCTTGTTTTGGTGATGTGTGTTTGTGTATGTGTGTGTATTATGTGGGAAGGGGGGAAGACAGTGATCGATCTGTTAGCAATTCGATCGGTGTGTGGATGTGTTTATATAGATAGCAAGCTTTATTACAACGGACAACGGTTAGAAGGGAGTGGACGTGTCGTGGTCGTGATAGTAGTAGGAGTAGTAGGATATAAGTAAAAGACGGTCAAATGAATGGGTCCTTTGGAGAGCTGTGCGCCTTGTGTGTGTGGTGGAGGCCCAAGTGGAACACCCGTGCACCTCTTGTGGGGCGGGCCGTCCGGGGGCGTCGCGGTCGGGGAGGGGGGAACGCTCCCCTTTTATACAATTTCCGCAAGGTGGCGGCGTGGCCTCAATTTTGCCACTTTTTGCTGGCGGCGCTTTTCGCTGGCACCGCACCCTCGGCTCGCCTGCCGCATTGGGCCACCGCACCCTCCCGTCTCCCGTTTCAAGACAAGCAGCTTTTTCAACATGAATTTCAGGCTTCTGCTTCAACACTTTTACTTCCTCTTTCGTCCACTCAGCTCTGCACACACACACACAGACACTCACAATGGTCGTCGTCAAGGTGGAATTCTTAGGCGGCTTGGACCAGACTTTCGGCGGTGTCAAGAACACAAAATGCGTCATCAACAAGGACTCTGACGAAGACGCAACTGTCGCTGATCTCATCAAGTACCTCGCTGACAACCTCATCACAAACGACAAGGACCTCGACATGTTCATCCAGGACGACTCCGTGCGACCAGGCATCTTGGTCTTGATCAACGACACCGACTGGGAATTGGAAGACAAGGAAGAGTATGTCCTCGAAGACGGTGATTTGATCTCTTTCACAAGTACATTGCATGGTGGTTAGGAATCATCATCACCTTCAAATTAACCACTGTATCTCCGGTGTTTCTCAAATTAACAGACGCATAAACAGACTACAAATAACATCAATTTATTACACAAATGATGTTGCCAGCAATCAACTATACAGCTACACCATAACTACATAACAATTACAGAAACTACACAAACTACACAACAACTACACATAGAGTACAGACATCACCACCATCCAAGGCCCACCCAGTACCCAGTACGGGTCGGCCAAGAGTGGCGTGTGGACTGCACACAACCCTACATAACACTACATACCATGAATCTACATACCACTACATAATTCTAAACACTATTCTATACAGGACTACACAAGGGGCCTATAGCCAATGCATAGGCCATGCGGTTGGCTAGGCGGGGAACACTCTCCCTAGCACATATAGCGCCAAGCGCTATCCGCTATCGTAAACTATACACACACTATACAAAATTCACTATGAAAAGTGAACACTATACAAAAATGGATCTATACATCACAATCTACACATGTTCTACATAATCTTTGGTTTTTCTTTTCTTCTTTTTCTTTATTTTTTTCTTCTTTTTTTATCTTTTTTATTTTGTTTTTTTTTTGTTTTTTATTTAAGCAAGCACCATGATAACTACTTAAAAAATTCTCTAATCTTTACTTGGAAACTTGATAACTGGTGCTTACTTTTCATAAAAAAGAATTGAAATAACTTAAATTGAGATAGATTAGAGAATACAATTGAAATAGAATAGATACAATAGATACAATTGACAGAATAGATACAATTGATAGAATAGATACAATTGACAGAATAGATACAAGTGATGGAATGGATACAATTGATAGAATAGATACAATTGATAGAATAGATACAATTGATAGAATAGATACAATTGAAATGGATTGGAAAATACAATTTGAATAAAATTGAACTAGAACTGGAATAGAGTTTCTATTGAATGTCAATTTGAATGAATTGATATTGGATAGACAATCTATTCAATTTCTAATAGATGATAAGGAAATTGAATAGTCGATGATGAATTAATAGGTTCAATTATTTGTTACAATTTGATATAACAAACAATTGAAGCAGAAATGGATATCGAACAGTTGAAAAGATTTTTAATATAGTATTGGAACATTGAAATAGTAATTGGAATTAGCACATTGAGATAGTAATTGAAATCAGCACATTGAGATAGTAATTGGAATAAATAGTTAGAACCAAGAAATAGATCTGATAATAAATTGATAGTTTATAATGTAAACTTGATGAAATGAAATGTAAACTTGATGAAATGAAATGTAAACTTGATGAAATGAAATGTAAACTTGATGAAATGAAATGTAAACTTGATGAAATGAAATGTAAACTTGATGAAATGAAATATAAACTATCTTTTGTAAGATTTTATTTTGCTGTTGGAATATTTTATTTATAGTGATGTGTAGTGTGGGGGTTGTGAAATGTTAAGCAATGACTATAATCTTTTTATTTTTGTTTATTTTTGTTTTTGTTTTTTATTGTTTTTTATTTTTTTTTTCACCTCAAATAGATGTTCAAACTAAAACTAGAACATTGGGATATTATAAGTGGTTGTTGTTGTTGGTGTTGTTTGAATATAAGCGTATCATATAGTCACGAATTGCTTGATCAGTAGTCCATTGACAAATTAATTCAGGACTAATCAATAAAGGATCAACTGATGCTGGTGGTTCATTTTCATTGTTGGTATTATTATTATTCTCTTGTACTATGGATTTAGTTTTGTCAAAAAACTTAATTCTATTATGATCAAGGGAAATTGTGACCTTCTTCTTAGTGGATACGTTCGAATTGGAAAATGGACCAAATCTGAAAGAAGATTTTAGAGTTGAAGTTCCTTCACGGAATCTTAAAGGAAAAGTTGGTGTATTAACATTATCTTCATTCACTTCTTCTTCTTCTTCTTCTTCTTCTTCTTCTTCTTCTTCATTGGCAGTAATATCGGTTGTCGCACTGGCATCCACATTGGAACTCAAGTTATTTGGATTTGAGTGTTCGTAATTGAATAAGGCCTTATCATCAAATTGATTATCAAATTGATTGTCAGTGTAGAGTGAAGACTCTTCTGAACTTGCTGATGAACTTGAGCCTGGAACTACTAGTTGTGGCATGGACGTAGATGATGAATCAAGTTGAGGATATAAATCTTCCTTATCTAATTGTGATGCAGAAGGACTGGAACTCAGATCACTTGAATTTGAGTGTTCATAATTGAAATCATCCAAATCATCATCAAGATATGGATTTCTACCAGCCTCATAAAGTCCGATATTACATTGAACAGGCACTGTTGGGGGAGATGGTGCAATTGAATAACCATCATCATAATCATCCATATAATCATCAAGATATGGATTTCTACCAGCCTCATAAAGTCCGATATTACATTGAACAGGCACTGTTGGGGGAGATGGTGCAATTGAATAACCATCATCATAATCATCCATATAATCATCAAGATATGGATTTCTACCAGCCTGGTTGAGAATGTGTTGCATATCAGATGGTCTTAAACCATTAGAGCATTCAACATGACCTGGAACATGTAATGCTGGTGGGAAACATGGATCAGGACGAGGTGGCAATGCTGGGTATGGAGATGGCGATGGGGATGGGGATGGCGATGGAGATGGAGATGGCGATGGAGATGGAGATGGCGATGGAGATGGAGATGGTGCATAGATTGGTTCTGGACGAGGTGGTGGTGGTGGAGGTGGTGCAGCAGCAGCAAGTGGGGAATGTCTAGATTTGTTAAATCTCCTGTCCATGGTGTCGTAACAAAACTTTTTGCAACCAACATTCTCATTGCTTGACCCATAAACAAAACAACCTTGAACTAATTTCACTGCTGGGATACGGTCATTTGATAAATGAAGTTCATTCTTATTGAAGTACATTAAAAGAACGTCAAGACATTCAGCTGATGTACATGGCATGGTCCAACCAAGTCTAGCAATGTTACCATGATCATCATCACGAGTGAAGTAACGTAACTTCGCCTTCTCACCAAATTCCTTGACACAGATAAGATAAAGCTTACCTTCATAACCTCCGGCGGCATCTAATGCCAATTCAGCCCATGATTTACCAGTGACGAAAACTGAAGATGGAAAAGCAAATAATGATCTTTTTTCAACGATCGTATTGAGATGCATCAATCTCATGAAATTTGGAACATTACCAGACTTACCTAAATAGCATGATGCAGAGTCTGGTACATCGTTGAAATTATTTGGACCACCAAGATCAGACAAGTTTTCTTCGAAAGTAGAAACCTCATTTCTCTTTTGATGTTTGAAGGCCTTTTTCTTTTCTTTGGCGAGTTGCTTTTCCTTTAAGGCTTTTTCAAGTCTGTTGTTGTCATCCTTTATTGAAAGCTTTAATAGTTCTCCAGGGACGTTGGTATGTGAGTGACCGGTAATTAAAATTGAGGTGAAATCTTCGATATTATCAGTTGACAGCATGTGTAAATAATAATCAACAGAATGAAAACATTCTGAAGATTGATAACAATTCAATTTATATGAAAATCTATTTTCAATATTGACGATCTTTTCAAACTTGACTCCCTTGATAGTGTTCTCCTTAAATAAATTGAATCTATACTTGACTGAAGAAACAATTTCCTTGTTCGATTTGACATATGAAACTAATGGTGAGTAATCAGCATCATAAGTCAAAAGGTCATTGTGGTCAAACTCATCAGAATGGCGATAAACCACACAGTATTTCCCAAACTGTTTAGCAAAGAAACCATAATTGACCATTGAAAATCTCCACATAAATTTAGGAGAATTAATATAGTTTTTGATTTCTTCATTGGATGGAATGAAGTTCAATGGAGTATAATTAAAATATTTCAATGGAATTGTCTTTTCTGCAATTGGATGAGCAATACAGAAACGACATAAAGACAACTTGTAGATGATGAAAAGTTGTAATTGCAAGATCTTTCTAGCCTTGACATAAAGATCTTGAGGATCGTAATCCTCGTAATTCCCAGCTTTGGCCTCCAAAAACTGAGTGGTACCGGCAATACCCAAGGTGGTTGGAAGGAAATATTCCTTCCGAGGTTCTTCAGGATTTCTGGAGAAATGCATGGCTTAAAAG
>JAJMLU010000595.1:24251-38681 GCA_030569835.1 Pichia sp. NRRL Y-27261
ACTCTTTGGTACTTCTCCCTTAATTGTTCTGCCTTCTCATCTTTACCAATTCCCATTGTGGCTCGCAGAGTTTTCTTACCCAGTTTTTGCAATTGAGATGGCTTCTTTTTAGGATTTTCAGCTGTCTGTGCCGTGTTTGCCTTTGTAATGTCGTCTTGACTATGAACGAAAAAGTCTACTTTCTCACCTTTTAAATTGTAAATATCACCACAATTCAATTGTGTGTCTATTTCTTTCCATTCATTATCGGAGTCACTGTCGTCTTCAATATTGAGTTCCTTTGGTTTAGGTGCATCCTTCTTTGAGGATGTGGCGGTTGCCTGTTTCTCTTGTGCTAGTTTCTCATCATCGATTTGCTTCTGCTTATACTCGTGTTCAACTTTGGCAAAATTATGATCAACCATGTTGATAGTTTCCTTTTTGTTACGTGGCTGGTTGTATTCAAATTCGATAAAATCATTCGCTGTGCCACTTTCGTTGAAGGAATCATCTTCAAAATCACTGTCATATGGGTTATATTGATTGGCCGTTGGTGAGTTTAGTTGTAGGGTGTTCTTTAAATGTGACATATCGGATGCTGGAAGCTTCTGTTCGAATCGGCTATCTCTGACTATTCCTGTTTGTGGAACGTTGTCAGAATGGAAATTGAATTCCTTCTGAGTGGATTCATCATCTGAGAGAGTCATTGTATCTATCAGACCCTATCCCCTTAGAGTATGCTGTACATAAGGGCGTTAAAATCAGCAATCTACGCAAAGGTAAACATAGAGTGGCCAGTTTGCTCAATCGTTTATCGATTTGTAGCTGGAGCGATTCCGACTTCGATTTTTGTATGGCTGGCAGCGAGCAGGACAAATTTTTACGTAATCGAAATTGGAATTTATTAGTGTACAAAAGAGAGGGTATAGAGTAGAAAAGAACACTTCAATTAATTAAAAGGGAGAGTCTATAAACGGTCTTAGAAAATTAATTAGAGCACAATTATTCTTCGTCTTCAGCTTCTTCTTCATCAACGGAAGTAGAGTAGAATTGTAACTTGTATTCGTTCTTCTTAACAGAGATGAATCTGATCCAGTCTCTGATTTGGTTCTTCTTTAAGTATCTCTTAGTTAAGTACTTTAAGTACTTACCGGAGAACTTGGTGGAAGCAACGACAACAACGGTGGTACCTTCGGTAGAGACGGTGATTAATTCACCTAAGTTACCGATGTGACCATCGACCTTGATGTGTTCAACTAAGTACTTGACGTAGGATTCTGGGTCGAAAACACCGTTTTCGGTTGGGGTAGCACAGTCAATAGTGAACTTCTTGGTGACCTTTTCGGTTTTCTTAGTCTGTAAGAGTAAGGAGTCATTAGGAGAGGTTATTGTTAGTAAAGATTCTAAAGGATGAATCTAAACTTCTACAAAGCACGATAATTAGAATGTGGATATATTACAGCCTACTGCAGAAATGCCCGACACAAATGGAGGGACATGACACAGAATAGTAAAGCAAACCGGAAACACAGTTTAGCAATTACAGGCTTTAAAATAAACATCAGTGTATTCCAAATGGAATAGACTGGCATTCTATTAAAGACTTTGTAAAAGAAAAGAAAAAGCAGAGATATGAAATCCCTAATGAACAAACTTGATATTGTTCTTGTATTCAATGATGCTGATACATACGATTGGAGCCATTGTGAATCTAGTTAATCTGGTTGGTTTATGAGAAAATTCAGAAATGTTGCAAGAGAAGGTATGGGCCAATGCGAAGTGAAAAATCTCAACGGGGGTTGCGTGCTTTTTATATTTTTTCAGAGCTGCGCGGTGGGCGAAAAATTTTGTGCGAGAGGGTTTGGGGTGGCGGAAAAAGGGTTTGCAAACCCTCGCTCTATGCACGTGACCATGTTTTTCTTTTTCTTTAGGCAAATGTTTTAGATCTGACATCTGGCTGGCTTCTGAGACGGCAGTGAAACAGACAGGTGAAAAAGTAGATACATCACATGTGATGTGACCGAATATGTATTGTCATATTCGTAATACGAAATAGAATATCAGATCCAGTGGCATCCAATACATAAAACAAAGTTTAAACATAATAATTAAAATAAGTGCAGCGTTATACAGAAATACAAATGATATAGAAATACAATATTATAGAGAGGGAGATATGCATGGGTGAGTGTTACTAAATAGCTAGTATTGTGAGTAATGTTCATTTAAAATTTGATGGTTAATATGGTATCAAGTGTTTGTTTGTTTACTGAATCATTTAACCAATAATGAAGCAGATTAAAGCGTAATGAGTAGTGTGCTAGATGCCAGATCTATAACAATGAAAGCAAAAATGTCGAACCAAGCAACCCGTAGAGCAAGGTTTGCTTCTTTTTGTTTCCACTTGAGAAGTTAGGAGCAGCGTTTGTGCTTGAACTAACTGCGTAGTTTTTGTTGCTACCAGTAGTGTCCGATGTTGAAGTAACTGTACTTGAAGACTTTGTCGTGGCCGTTGTAGAAACGACGATATAAGTATCTGCAGACGTGTCACTGTCAGTCAATATCGATGCATTGGTGGATGTGGAATATGAGCCCGAAATACTGTTTGAGATCACTGTTAGTGTTTCCGATGATGTCTTTGTTGTTGTTGCCACGATTTCATTTGTGAGTGGTGTCAAATCTGAGTAGAAGTTGTCACGGAGTACCAAGTTGTTAATAAACATTGCGATTGTGGTGTTGTTTACTTTGTGCCTTATGCTTTTGTTGTTGTTGTTATTATTGAACCTGGAAAAGAGTGTATAGGTGAACAGGTAGAAGGAAAGATCATATAAGCCAAGAGAAAGTGTTGCCTGGTACTGCCTGATAATATATAACGTGTCGAGACGCCAACATGCACAGTGATGCGGAGACAGATAAACAGAAATGGGAGCAGAAAGCCCGACTTAAGTATCACGGGCCAGACGGTGTGTGGAGAACGGAAATGTAAGCCACAAACAGAAACAACACTGTGACAACAAACAAAGGCACAAGGCACAAGGCACAATTGGGATGCTGGGCGCCTGGAAGTGCAGCTGCATTGTGTCTCGGGCCTGGGGCCTGGAAACACAGCTGGCACTAAAGTGACAAATCCACGTTCTACTCGACTCGATTACATCATTGCCGGCCTAAAACGGGGGAAACGGGCGTTCCGGGGCCTCTCGCCGGGGGGCGTACCTGCGTCGGGCGGCCAGCACACGCGGCTGGTGGCTCCGCCGGGGCCCCCGCCGGCCAATCAGCGCCCGCCCCGGGCGGCGTGCCTGGACGGGTCCTAGTGATCGGCGGGTCCTGCCCATTCGGGACCGGCAACACCGCAGACATTCCGGGAACAAGGGCCCGTTCAGGACGGGGTGGTTTGGAGATGCTCTATATAGAGGGATTGACCTGACGTCGTGCTGAAGCGTGTCTGCTGTCTGGCCCTGATCAGCATCAGATGCCAGACCAATATCGAGAGATCCATTCATCACGGGACGGTGCTGTTTGGTGGCACATGCATGGTCGAGGCTTTGTCCATGCGTCGGGTCAGGTATTCGGATCGAGGCAGCATGCTGGATCGGACCTAATGGGATCTGAAATGAGTTCATGATGACTCAATAGATCTAAATTACATTTCCCGCAAAAAGGCAGAATCTGCTGTGTCAGGCGTTATTAATGCGCAGAAGCACAGCCTACTCGGGGCATCGATCATGCAATAATTAAGGTAGTTCGCTGTTCCTGAATTGGTTGATAATTAGTAATTGTATACCGACACTCTTTCGCCTTCTACAAGAACTAATCCATTAAAAAATAAAACTTTGTGAATATAAAATTACTTCGTGGTATAAAAATTCTAAACACCCCATATATCCAGAGACACGCCACACGTATAAGCATGTTTAGAGCTCGTCAATGTACTCTTTCCGACTTCCAAGTGGATTTCCAAACACCTCGTGTCTTAATGTAATCAACCTGTCCAAATAGCCATGCTCTGCGACCAGCTCGGGATCATCTTTGAGATCACGTTTATGCAGTTCATTCACTGCAGCTCTTTGCGCCGTGATTTGCCTGTCCATCCAGTCTAGAAACTGGTTGCCCGCCTTGAATGCGCTTTTATCTTTCCTCTTTAACTCACCTAGACTCTCTAGCATATCCCTGGATTGTTCATCGTTTTCCAATGTAGATTTCACCAAAGCATTCTGCGCAATAATTGCGTAGTCGTGGTCTAAATTGACATCACCTTCTTCATCCGCACTTGCTTCATCCCTCTTGACTAACTTGATGTCATCAAGGATGGTCATGATCCTCTGTTTGATATCTTCATTGTCAACCTTTGGATAGAGGATAATCAATTCAGTTTCAATGCCCCCTTTGTGGAAATACTCGTCAAAGAGTCCGTTGTTCAATAACGCGCCGAGTAATCCGAGTTTCCTCTTCATCACAATCTCGTTATCGTTTTCGTCTCCTCTGACCAAATGTGATAAAAATAAGTCCGGCTCGTTCAAGAAATTGAGTAAGATTTCCTGGGCTTCGATATTGTTTCTAAAACTGGATGACAGGATTCTGTACACCATTTCCTGGACCTTTATGTATTGAGCCTCGGAGAACCCAAAGTTCTTGTGTTTGCTGTTCTTCGTGTGGTACAACCCTGATAATTTCAATAGCGGCTGAATGTTTTGCGCAATGATGGCACCGGATTCAAGATCAGATGACCAATCAACCAACACGTCTAAATCGTCAACGACTGATTGGAATTTAGGTATATTGTTGTCCGTCTCGGATAAGGCCCTAATCGCTTGTAATGACGCTTGCAGGCCTGGGTCACCACTGCTAATCACCAATTCGTGATTTTTCTTCTTATTCAGTTGATTGCCTTGATCTTTAATCAATCTGGCTTCACGCTTCATATTATCTAAATCTAACTTGATTTCTAAGCCCGGTGGAACGACTTGTCCTTGTTTCACGGTCTGCCACTCCTCAGATGGTACGAAGTTCTTTGGATAACAATTCAGTGGATTTGAATCTGGACAGATGATTTCTTCTTCAGTGTCTTCTTCAAATGCAAGAACGGGATATGCTTGCGCTAAACAGAGACACAAAATGGAAGCTAAGACTGGTCTGAGAAGTTTCATGTATGCGTACCTGCTGGTAGTGTTGTTTGTGGAGACGGGAGAGAACCCTTTGCAGGTGGCAATTGAAGGAGGAGAAGTAGTGAATCAGGTGTCAAAAAAGGACACAATCCAGAAACTTCCTGTGATGTGGCAAAAAGGTTACGTAAGCTCGCCCGAAATTGTATGGATGCGGAAATAAATTAGTTGAGCTTTGCGGTTCGCTGTGATTAGTGTGGAGACGACCAGTAGAGAGTGGAGGAGTGATGCTCCAGAGGAACGGTGTTCCCGAATAACAACAAGCCCCTGGACACCAACCAACAGCGGATACTACTACAATGTCATTCAACGGAACATTTGGCAATGGTGGCGGGTTCACTCTCCCATCTTTCACCACTGTGCAACCCACCGTCTCTGTTTCAGGTGTCGTTACTGGAGCAGGTAATAATGCGCCATCACCAGCAACAACTGCCGCAACAGTGACTGCGGCAGAATCACTGTCTCATGAAATCGGTTTAGATCTAACACATGAAACCGCTACTGACAAACCCACTCATAATCTGATAGATTTGGATGACAAGAATGAAAAGGCCACTACAGTTCCGGAAACGTCCACAAAAACTGTGGCAGATGTAAGTGAACCTTTGGTCGAACCACAGGCCGAAAAGAAGACTCAACAAGAGGTTAAGCAGATAGAATCCACTAAAACGTTAGAAGCACTGTTAGCCGACAGAAGAAGAAAGGCCACCCCTATAAGTACCGGTAAAGTTGCTGCTGTTGAGTCACACGGAAAAGGTCTCCAATTAGACGAATCGAGTGAAGAAGATGAAGAGGAGGAGAAACATATTTCAGCACCAGAATTAAAAGAAAGAACCAAATCTGACATTTCCCAACAATACATGTCTGCAGACACCGACGAAGACGATGCTAACAGTTTCACTAATGAAAAGCAAGGCATGATTGATGCCGCTAAGGAAAGTGAAGCACCAGAAGAAACAGCTGTCGCTAACAAGCCAGTTTCTAAAGATGAAGAATTGATTAATCAAACATTAGACGCTGTCGATACGGATGCGGGTCCTAAAGACACAGAGATTCCAGCATCTATAGTTCATGAGAATTCCAAGATTGATAAAGAAGTTGCAGCAGAAGTTAGCAAAATCCAAACTAATATAAGCGAGTCTCTGGTTAAGATAACCACCAATGACGACGTTACGTCGATCACGTCAATTGCGCATGCCGGTCGTAACAACTCCATCAAAGATATACCGAACCCTCCATCCAATTTGAAAAAGCAGCAAGCTTTTGATTTCCAAACGTTCTTAGCACAGTTCAAATCCAAGGATTGTCAGCATGCACACAAGTATTTAAAGTCGTTCCTCGATCAATTCAACCAAAGAGTATGGACTGTGGAAGAGCAGATCAAGCTGTTGAGCGAGTTTGAGCAATTCTTGTTCCAAAAGTTGATCCAATACAAGCCATTCAACGAGATGGGTAACGATGAAGCGAAAATCAACAACTGTAAGGAAGGGTTAGAGAAGTTGATCATGACCAAGGTGTACAACAATGTGTTCAGTCCTTCGATGTCGTTCCTCAAGCTCACTGACTCGCATAAACAGGACAAGGTCAACGACAAGAAATATTTAACAAATACGTATCTCTACGACTGGGTTGAATTAAAGCATTTGGATCTAGATATGTTGGTGAAGGTTGAATCCAACTTCATTACATTAGCGTCTGTCGAACTCTCCAAAATCGACGAATACAAGTCCCCAAGAGACAAGATTGTGTGTATATTGAACTCTTCGAAGATTATATTTGGCTTGATTAGACAACAGGCGGAGCAAGAAGAGAACGCCGATTCGTTTGTGCCATTATTGATTTACGTGTTGCTACACTCGAAGTTCCAACATTTGTACTCCAATCTACAGTACATTGAGAGATTCAGAAACCAGGAGTTTTTAATCGGAGAGACGTCGTATTACGTCAGCACGATGCAAATTGCATGCAATTTCATTATCAACATGACCAAGGATCAGTTGACGATTGGCGACGAAGAATACGAGTTGAAGATGAAGGATTCCCGGAGACGGTTGAGAGAGCTCCAGCAGAGCAACAGCAAGGTGAGCGATCCGTCGCAAGTGTTGACGAAATCTGCGGAGATGGTGAAACAGTCGTTATCTAACTCCATCAACTCGTTTATCCAGAACATGACAGCTGACGACGGAGATGGCGATGAGAGTCGATCCAGTGTCGGTGATGCTGCTACGACGTCATCCCGTCCCCGCCGCCACCGTGGCAATCTCGAGGTGAGCCACGACGAGTTCGAGCGGATCAAGCAGCTCTCGATAGAAGAGAACAGTGCCCGAGAACAGCAGCAGAAGCAGCAGCAGGAGCTGATGGTGCAGCTCGAGAGCATGTTCCCCGGACTGGACAGGGGGTTGATTGCAGACGTGCTTGCCGGGTGTCTCGGGGAGGAAGGGTACGACGTCGGGGAGTGTGTGAACAGTCTCCTAGCTCTCGGGGAGTAACGAGCTTATATGTAACTCCTTTGATCTCGTGTGTAATTAAGTAATTAATGTGTAATCGACGACAGTAAGACGTAAGACCACTCTACCGTGACAAGACGGATCTCTCGACGAAGAAAGCTTTGAAAAACGTCAAGCCCCCGGCGGCCGCGTGGGCCCGCGCCGGCCAGACCAGCGGGGCCGGGCAACGGCAGGGAGGGACGCGGTACACGGTGGGAGAGTTTCGAGTATCTCGCCGGGGGTGTTGACACAACACGGGGAGCGCGTCGCCATTGTCCGGGCAGCGGCCTGGCAGACACACCGGAGTGGAATGTTCGTCTCTGTGATGTTGTTGATTGTTGATGGTTTATTATCTGGATGGCTTCATGTGACGCCAACAATGGCTTTCGGAGGGGTTTTCGTGTCGATCTGCAATCTGCAGCCATCTTGCACATCCCCACTAAAGTAGTTTCTTCGTCCCGTTACACTTTGCTTCCTCCTCTTCTTCGTCTTCTTCTTCTTTTCTGGCTTTTCGACTTCTCTTTTCTTCTACTCCCAGTTGCTCTTTCACCACACAACAACACTCTCCACTCCACTCCAGCAAAGAGAATCATGCCAGCAGCTTTCACAGGAACACCGCTCTTTTCCATCCAAGAAGCTGTCAATTCTTCTTCGAGTTTACCTCAAGCTAAGAAGGAAGCAGTGAACAACATGAACATCAACATCCATCACGACACCTCCGCATACGAAGACGGCAAGATGATGCTGCTCTTCGAAAACTACAAGAAGAGTGAACTCGAATACCAGGTCGAGCTGAAGACCTTGCAACACATTGTCGAGAACTTCGACCCGGTCTACAACAACTACTACGACGGTTCTTTAGAAGACATCACCAACGAACTCGTCAAGATCAGAAAGGAGAACAACAACAAACATCTCAAGATCGTCAACAACTTGGTCGCCAAACACGACCAGCTTTTAGAAATGCTGAGTTCCAACAACTACGACTCCGTCTTGATGCAATTTTCCCAATGGAGTGAAGATATCCATACCCTCTACTCATCATACATCAAGTACTACAAGCTCGACATCAACCAACCAAAGACAGAAATCAAGATCAGAAGAAGACCTTTGGTCAGAATCAGATACTTGAACAACTTCATCAAGAGCTTGAAAAACGTCGTCATCCAAATGAAGGAAAAGTCTTATTCCGGTCAATTACTTTCTACTTTAGAAATCCTCACTTTCAAATTGACCAAATGTTTGGAAGAAGCCAGAGTCACCGATGAGGCTGAAAGGTTAAGATGTGAAAAGTTCGTCCATGTTTTCAACGCTAAGGATTTGATCCAATTAAGACCTGTTTGCGTCTCGTTAGGTCAAGAAGATTTCAACACTCCATCTCACAGATGTAACTTACATTTCGTCAACACAGCTCAAAATGCAGCTTTGAATTTCCTCAACATAGAAGTCATGTTCATCAACACCAAGTTCGGTAACTGTATCGCCATTGCGCAAAAGGATTCTTCTGGTAAGAATTTACTCTTTGCTCCAATCAGACAAAGCGAGTTGAGATTCATCAAATCATATTTTGATTCAAATGGTAAGTCATTGTTATTCCAACATTCAATCATGAAGAACGATATTCAATTGTGTTTTACTTTCGATGAAGCTAAAGAAGTAGATTTCGAATCGAGATTGTTGGAGCTATTCCCTGATATCAACACCAAAATTATCTATAGACAATCGACTTCTGGTTTAGGCTTAGCATTACCATCTTCAACACCAGTCAGACAAGAATCTATCGTCATTCCAATGTCTGAAGCCAAGAAGGAAAACATTCCACCAGTCGCCAACGATATCCCATTACCACCTAGAAAGACATCCAGCCATCCATTACGTGCATTAAATGGCAACGTCCAACCCCAACAAGCATCCACATCTACCATTACTAAGTCATCTTCATCAAAGAGCATCAAAGAACAAATACCCCAACTTTTACAACAACTCGCTAATAATACCGTATCCTCCGATGAAGAAGACGAAGGAGAAGAAGTCAGCATAGTCTCTCCAACCGAAGAACTTCATTTCCTTCCAATCGAACAAATTCCATCTCCTCCAAAGGAACAGCAGATCAATCCTGCAGAATCTGTCAAGCTTGTTGAAGAACCAGTATTCGAACAAGAACCAGTCATCGAACCAGAATACTTTGAACCGGTGGAAAGTAAGAAGACCATCGATATCGCCAAATACCAAAACAGTTTACAACCCTCCAAAGAACAAAAGAAGTCCAGACATCAATCAATTTTTGGTTCATTGTCTAATTTGTTAGGTAAGAAGTCTTCAAAGAAACCACAATTAGTCATTTCTTCTCCACTTGAAAAACAACAACAGATCCGTACAACCACCAACATGCAACCAACCAAATCTATCAACTCGCTCAGTTCGTATGTTGGCAACAACAACAGCAATAACAACAAACCTCTCGATTCTTCATTACAACGCATAATCTCCAGCTCCAACTTTGTTTCTAAGCCATTATCCAATGCCAGAGTTTCATTATGGACAAGACACAACTGGTCTAAATCCAAGCATGTTAAATTGGTTTTACATCTCAACAACAACGACAAGGAATATTATCTTGGAGCCTATGAATATTTGAGCAAATCCGAATCCACCACATCTGTTTCCTCTACCAGATCCAGTTTTGAACAATCCAAGGTCCCAGTGTTGATGTTGAAGTTAGATAACGACACCGATTGCATGTTCAACACCATCGATATCCATGTGAAGACGTACAACCACAAGAATGAATACATGACTGTTTTGGTGAGACCATTGGACTCTAACGGTATGAAGCTCATCGGTAATGCATTGGTGTGTCCTGAAGCTATCGATTTGATCATCAATAGTAACAGTTGTGATTCTGAATTGAGCAAGAACTCTCAATACAGCAGCCAAGCAGAGCCTGCCTCTTCTATTGGATCTGAGAATGAAGAAGAGGAAGAAGAAGAAACCAGACCTGTTGAAAAGAAGCAGGAGGTTGTCTATGCAGTTCCTGAACCTGTTGTTACTGTCGTTGAACCAAAGCCGGTTGCAGTTGCTGAAACACCAGCTGCTGTTGAAGCCCCAGTTGTTGAAACTTTAGCCGTTGTTGAAGAAGTTGGTAACAGTTGGTCGGGTATGGGTAACATCAAGGCCATTGAAAGTAACGGGAAGTTAAGAGACTTGAACAGATGCGTGTTCAGCGTGTTGAAGAAGGCCAGAGAGGAGATCGTCATCGACCTGATTGGTTTCGAGTTCGGCACTATGGAATTAAAGGTTTCTCCACAAAGCATCAAGGAACTCAGCGATTTGGAATTGATGGTCAAGGGCGAATCAAGCTACGTTTTGACATTTGATAACGAAGACGACATTCAAATGTTCTACGATTGTGTGTATTAGTTTTCTTTCTTTTTTTTTGTAGTATACTCTGTATAGACATTAATTAATTCGTTTATTTATTTAGAAAGCTCTAGATATCGTTAATTACAAGGAGTGGTGTGCGATGATGGCGGCACTTGCTAAGTTTCTCTTGACGTCGACCTTATCGACATCGTGGGTGTCTTCGACTTCACCCCATCTGGCGGTTTGCAAGACTGTTTCCAAGGTGACCAATCTTGCCAATTCTTCTATAGTCAAGTTGAATTCGTCTTTGTAGTCTGCGTTTCTCAAGACGGTGACACCGGCCATGAAGGACTTGCCCACCAAGGTGGCCTTTTCTAGGGCGACTAAGTCCCACACGTCTAATGAGTCCAAGTACTTGGTGACGGCTTGCTTAGTGTGTTCGGTTTGCGAGTTACCGATTAAGCCGCTCTTGTCACAATCAAGGAAGGTAAGAGTGACTGGTTTTCCGTCCGGAGAGAACTTCGTGAAGAACGCCTCCATGTCCTTGATGATTGGTCTGTAGCACTTCTCTTGTTCCTTTCTCAATTCACCATCACAGTCTTCCATTGGAGAAAAGACTAACATGGTATCGGTATCCAAGTATCTTAACAAGAGGGATTTGACGGTGGATAAATCACCAACCTTGGCTTTGATTTCGACGTCGTCGGTTAATTGCGCCTGATTCAAGTCGATGCATCTGGATGTGATAGACGTGAGTGGAACCAAGTATGGACGGATTTGCAAACTTGGTAAAGACTTCCATTCATTTTCCAATAGGTAGGCCAAGGTCTTCTTGTTGCTTGGGATCTTTAAATCGAAACCAAGCGGGGTCTTGATGATCTTGTCGTCGAGCTTAATGACGTAGTCGTTGGAGCCGTCTAGCTTGGAAACGGAGACCTTTTCCCAGAACTTGGCGAGAGTCTTTTCCAACTTGTTGGTTTCTGTCTTCTTGTTGGAATCATAGGCGACGCCGTTGTTGGTGGCTGGGGCCTGGACGGCGAAGGCTCTTCTGAGGAGGCCGGCTTGGCGAGCCGCTCTGGCGGAGACACGGAGGGATGAGAGCATATGGTGCTGTGTGGTGTGTGTGGTGTGTGTGTGTGAGCAGGGAACCCGTATGAACGACCAGCCAGCACGTATCTGCCCCGGTTCTTCACCAACCGTCCAGATTCATGTCGACGTGGAAAACCCGCCAGCGGCAAAACCGGGCTGTGCGGCGCGTCGATCGACGCGCCCCCCTCCGCGAGCCGGCCGGAAAAAATAAAAGCTCGGAAATTTTTGTTTGTTTGTGTGGACGCCGGTGGCTGGCGGCTGGCTCCCCCGATCGCGTTGCATTGTGTATTGCGACAATAAAGGCTTGACGCTGGACAATTGGGATCACTCGAGCCTGGCACACTCATTGAGGTATGAGGTAGACGTTTTATGCTGGCTTTCTGTACCTTCTCTTGTGCAAATTCCTTTTCCTCTTCCTTTTCCTTCTGTCCATCCCACCGTACAAGGCTTGGTTGTCCCCTCCCTCCCTCCACTCTCAGCTACTTAAACATCACACTTCCCCTCCACAACTTCACTACTCCCCCACCAACTACACTTCGATCTCTCTCGACTCCTTTCACTGGCTTACAAATTATATCCAGAGACTACTTAGAGAACACGGAACACGGTACCGGCATTTTGTACTTGTTCTATTTATAAACCACACTCCCAACCCCCAGCATATTCATTCACATTTACTTTCCACGAATCTTATAGAACTGCATTCATACCTGACACAAACTCTACTTTTCAACTTATAGAAAAATTACCGCATTTACCCCTATCAACTATTATATCACACGAATAACGCACACATAAACCATATAACCACATAATAATGAAAATCGGAGCTATAACACTACCCAACGTCAAACCACAGCATGCCTGGCTATTACCACTGGTTTCCCTTTTCGGATGGTGGGCGATGTTAGTGGCCATGATGATCTGTTGGTTCGCCAAAGGTCGTCCTATTTTAGACACGGACCACGAGGAAATGACCCACTATATCGTCTACCTATCCAACGTGGCGGCCACGGACTTGCAGCCAATCTTCATCGTTGGCTCGGCCGTCATGGGCATCTTCTTTGTGTGGGCCGTCATTGAAGACTTCTACTTGAGAACCCCTGAAAAGAACTACTTCCCTGTCGTTTTCCACTGGGCCTTGACCGGCATCCATGCGCTTGCCATTGCATGTTGCATCATCGGCTCGTTGTGCATCTTGATGACCTCCTGTTTGAAGGACAACTGGCAATACTCAAGACCACACTCTGTCTTTGTGATTTTGTTTGTCATTTTCGTCTTTGTCTACCTGGTGTGCCACGCCGTGGCGTTCATTTTCCACTACAGACACTACAAGATCAAGTACTTCCTCTACAGCGCCATTGCGAAGATCATCTGGACGTGTGTCGCCATCGTCTTGGTTGTCTGTTACGGTGCGTTCATGGGCAAGGCCGATTCCGAAGGTGACGGCTCCATCTGGTGGGGTTACTCTGCCGTGATGGAGTGGACCTTGGTGTACTTCTACGGCACGATGATGTTCCTGATCGCCCTCGATCTCAGAAGAAGCAGCTACGGCGACTACGTCGAGTACTACGTGAACAGAGAGGCGGACATGGACAAGCACGAGCACGACGACACTCTGGACGCCGACGCCGATGCTGATGCCGACGGTGCCGACGGTGTCGAGGACACGACGGAGACGACGGCCGTGGGCGACGACCTGGAGCAGCAGAAGGCGGAGAAGCCGGAGTCGCCGTTGAAGAAGAAGTTCAGAAACTTCCTGTAGCCTCCCTTATCTAGCACTGATTATCTATGTATGTAAACGAACCCACGCTGTATTTTAACACTCAAATCTCAAATGACCACCTGCCGAAAACGGCAGCAGGGACCCGAGCCTCCGAGCACCGCCCGGGCTGTGCAGCGCATAATGGAGCGGGAAAAAGCGCTGGCAAAAACACAGGGAAAAATTACAGCAATTGGAAAACAGGGCCTTCCAGCGAGCTTGCCAGAGACGCTGGCTCTCGTGCTGGTCGGGTTGTTTTGAGATCAAGGATCAACGTCTTTCTTCTCTCGGGTTTGCGTCCTCTTTCTTGGATCCTGTCTGGCTGCTCTGTTATTATCTTGTACTCCTTTCCCCCCCTCTTCCTCTTCTCTCCTCTTCTCCCCTCCCTTCCCCTCTCCCCTCCTCTTTGCAATCCCGTTCCAACAACAGCCCAGCCGGAAAAGAGCAATCGTAAAATGCGTTTGCTACAACAAATCAAAGGAAGGTTGAGACAGAAGCCTGTTATGACGCTGACCCTAGGGTTATTGCTCATATACGCCATCATCTTCATGACATCCGAGAGAGCTGCAGAATCTCACAGCATCGCCATATC
>JAJMLU010000595.1:38691-71130 GCA_030569835.1 Pichia sp. NRRL Y-27261
GAATCGGCGTCGGCTCCAACGACGCAACGGCAAACCAAGCACATCCGTCAGGCTCATCCAATGGCGCCAGCGTTTCAAGTGTTAAATCAAATAAAAAATTGCACTCCAGGTACGGTGTCTACAGCGAATTGTTCCATTTGCTAGCAAGATCCAGACCAAACATCGATCCTTTGAAAAACTATAAGTACGATAACTCAGAGTTGCAAAAATTCCACGGTGACAAAACAAGCTTCACAAGAAAATTTTTAGAAGATCTGCAGCCATTGACTGAGAAGGAAAAGGCTAGCATAACCAACTCGTATAAGAGCTTCGTCGACGGCATCCCGAAATTGGGCATGGAGACCTTCGGTAGAACCGACGAAGACCACAAAGTCAAGGGGAAAGGTATCGTCATGGTTGGTGGTTACAAATTCTCATGGCTAGCAATGATAAACATCCACCAATTGAGAAAACAAGGCTCCAAATTGCCCGTCGAAGTCTACATCCCAACAGCAAGCGAATACGATGAAAAGTTCTGTAATAATATCCTCCCAGATTTGAATGCACGTTGTATTTTAGGTTTCCAAGAATTACCATTTGCCGACTTTGACGAATTCTTTAATTTGAAAAGATACGAATATAAAATCATGGCCATCTTAACTTCCACTTTCGAAGACGTCCTCTTGTTGGACGCCGATAACATCGTCCTTGAAGACCCAGATAGATTGTTCAAGTGGGACGTGTACCAAAAGAAACACCTCATCTTCTGGCCTGATTCTTGGCAAAGAACAACCAATCCTTTCCTCTTCGATATGCTCGGTTTGAAAATCGACTATTCCGGCGTCAAGGATATGAACGATTATAACGTCCACAACTTGCCGGGATGTATTCCAAACCCAAGTACTGAGAGTGGTATGATTCTTGTCAATAAACAAAAGCAATTGAAAACATTATTAATCTCACTCTATCTGAACATCTACGGTTTCGATTACTACTACCCATTGATCACTCAAGGTGGTGCGGGACAGGGTGATAAAGACACGTATATGATTGCAGCATATGCTGCTAAGGCCCCATACTACCAAGTCAAACAATCTGTTTCTTTCTTGGGTCATTTCAACAGAAAGGGTGATTTCTCTTCCGGTGCGTTAGGTCAATGTGACCCAATGACAAATGAAGAACGTCATACCAATGACAACAACCTCAGTAAAGCATGTTCCAAATACCTCTTCTTACATTTATCCTTCCCAAAATTCTACCCTCATGAAATCGGAGATAAAATGCAAAATGAAGAAGATGGTCATTTCCTTCAATTCGATGGTATCAAGTGGCCATACGATATCGAGCTACAACTTTGGGAACTCATGTGTCAATTGATCTGCCAGGCATATAAGCCAAACACCATCCAACCAAAGAACCCGGCGTCTGCCTTGTTGGATAAAAAGTTCAAGTTATCAGGTAAGTCGTTAGAATACATCAAGAACGTTGAACCTGACAAGCAGTGTTCGAAGAAATTATTGCCACATTTAGAATACCTCAGAGGTTACTTTAAATATGCGGACAGAAGCAAGGGTCAGTTCGATCAACACTGGCCAGGGAGAGATGAATTAAATGCCAACGTGTACACCGGTGAAGATGATTTCTGAATTCTTTTCTAGAGAAATATTTTTTTTGCTCAACAAATATCAACAAAAATGCGTGTTTTTACTTCTTATCGTGTTAATATCCTTTTTTTAATCTTTTACTAGTTTTGATTTTCATTCTTCTTTCAACATCATTTTTATAAACTCTTCTTATTCTTCTTCTTTTGTATTTTCATAATTTATAGAAAACTACCAAAAACAATATATACAATTCACAGTTATACACATTCCTTGAAGATTGTTTGCCAGATATCTCTCCACATGTCGACTGTTGATAGCCCTCCGGCAATCGTACCTAAAAATCCAACATTGAGATCATCAAGACATCCATCTTCTAAACTCCAATGCACGCATAATGGCAGAGTAGCTAAATGTTCAATAAAGCCAATCAGTTCAGACTTCTCAATTTGCTTGCCGTTCTTAGTAACGAACAGTCTGTATGACAACTGCGAGAATTCGGCAATGACCCAAGCAAACCAGAATCTCGTAGATACTGCATACCACCAGTTACAATTGTTGCTTTCTCTATCTGGGAATAGCCAGTTGTGATCGAATAAAAATGCAACTGTCTCAAACGGTTGATACAAGGAGATGCACCATGTGGATAGATAGTTCAAGTAATCGCCGTCCTTTAATAGCGATTTGGCTTCAATAATGTCTGCAACGCACGCAGGAATGGAAAATCCTCTGTGGAATATTCGGATGTCCGTGAGGTACCCTGAGAATCCTTTCAACACCGTGTATAGTTTCACATTGTATTGTTCAGTGTCCTTTTCTGTTGGCGTGATCTCTGTGTCTGTGTGTGGGATTTTCAAAGTAGGAATGCAGAAATTTCTGTATTTCTTGGTTGATTTCGTTATCAATGCTAGTAATTTGTTTATCACGAGCAAGATCTGTATCCAAATTCTCTTCGCTTTGTTTCTCAGTTGTGGAGATCGCTTAACGATAGCACTGAGAAATAATGTGAAGTAACATAACGTGCCCAATGATGAATCCAACTTTGATGGATCTCCAAGGACATCGCTGATTATCCTGTAGAATTTAGGATTCAGCAACAAACCCGCTAAAAATTTCACTCGTTGTTGAATGGACCGCTGCTGGCCGGCAGCTAGTACTAGTTCTCCCATTTTTTTCACTTATAGTGTGTGTTTGATGAATAATAGGAATGCGATGGACGTCTCTGTGTGGTCACAGAGTGTGAACGGGAAGATAATCAAGCCCCTTAAATATGACATCGCCAAAAGAAAGTCGGTCATAAAAGCTCTCTCTCTGTCATCATCGCTCGGTGGAACAAAACTGGGTGGCATTTCCCAAAGAGGAAAAAGTCGTGCGGGGTCTGTTCGATGTGTGGAGTTTTTCCTGATGATTCGCCGGGGAAACCTGACCTGTTTCTTTTGTCGTTGTAGTCATAATATTTTTACGTTCCGTTATAAATTCTGTCTATATGTACAGGAAGCATGATCTTGGTCATGCTTGGTCTATTTTTCTATATACTGGTCAGTCAGTCATCATTTCTTAAGGATGAAGACAATTGTACCCTTCTTCATGATGACCTTCTTAATTTCCTTTCCACCAAGATGCTTGGCACCTTGTTCTGTAGAAAGAAGTTCTTTAACACATGCATCAATATCTTGAGTTAACTCTGCACCCGATTTGTGGACGAATTTCATCTTACCGTTGATCATGATGTTATAGTTAACGCCGGCTTCGATTGGTTCTTCTAATTTCGGCCATTCAGCTTCTAACAAGAATTGTTCTCTGTTTTCTGCATTCTTGTATCTGAAGATTTCAAAGGATTCTTCACATGTAGCTGGTGTAACCGGTGCCATGTATTTAAGTAATGTAATGTACTTGTATTCTAAATACTTGGCGGTGTTTTCTCCCTTCTTGACAGCATCCGTTAACGCATTGGCGTATTTCATGTAATATGAAATCAAGGTGTTTAATGAAGGAACTTTACCAAATGAGTCATTGATACCCTTTTCGAATTCATACAAAGCATTGTGTAATTCAATATCAGCATCAGTTTCTGGCTTGACATAGTCTTCGATACCAACGGTAGACGATTCTTTGCAGTTATCTGCTAAGTCTGCACTTAACTTCAAAACCTTCTTTAAGAATCTTTCAACACCAACAATCTTAGCTTCGTCCCAATCTAAAACATCATTCATTGGAGCTTGAAAAAGAATGTGTGCTCTGGTGGCGTCGGCACCATGCTTGTTGATACATTCTGCAGGATCAGCACCATTATACTTAGACTTGGACATCTTTTCATATGTAACGCTTGCGACTTCACCAGTTTCATTGATGATTGCATCGCCATTATCTGAAATTGTGTATTCATCAGGCTTTAAGAATTTACCAGTGTGAGGGTTAACAAAAGTCTTACCATGAACCATACCTTGGGTAATCAATTGCTTGAATGGTTCACCGTTGAATTCCTTATTATCATACCATCCAATGTCGTTGAAGAATTTACTAATGAATCTAGAATATAACAAGTGTAAAATAGCATGTTCAACACCACCGATATATTGATCAACAGGCATGTACTTAGTTGCAGCTTCCTTAGAGAATGGTTCTAACTCATTCTTTGGATCTAAGTATCTGAAAACATACCATGATGAATCCATAAATGTATCCATTGTATCGGTATCTCTCTTAGCTGGCTTATGACAGCTTGGACATTCACAATTAACAAATTCTTCAATTTGAGCTAATGGAGAACCACCTCTACCTAAAAGTTTATCGACATGAGGTAACTTAACAGGCAAATCTTCATCGGGAACAGGAACGACACCACAATCATCACAGTGGATCATTGGAATTGGCGCACCCCAGTAACGTTGTCTTGAAATCAACCAATCTCTAATTCTGAAATTCGTCTTGAAATCACCCATTTGGATCAACTTCAATTCTTCAACAACCTTGTGTCTTGCTTCTTTGGTAGATAAACCCTTTAAGAACTTGGAATTGATGTTCATGGTACCGTCCTTTGAAAGGAATGGCTCGCCTTCTTGGAATTCAACTTCAGCGTTCTTATTTGGTTCAACAGTATAAACAATCGCACTATCTGGACCCATGTTAGTTAACCAGAATTCGAAATCTCTTGTGTCATGTGCTGGACAACCCATGACTGCACCATTACCGTAACTACTGATAACGTATGGAGCAACGAAAACAGGTAACTTGGTGTTTGCATCTAATGGATTAGTTGCAAAAATATCGTCTAATCTATAACCTTCTTTTGATTTTTCAGATTCTTCACCTTCCTTGTTAAACTTATCGATGAATTCTTGTAATTTGGAGTCTGTCTTTGCGTACATTTGAGTGATTGGATGTTCGAATGAGAGTGCTAAATATTGGACACTGAAGATAGTTTCAACTCTGGTAGTGAAAACATCTAATGCGTCAACTGGTAATTTGGTGGTTGCGACATTAGCTTCGACCGGGAATTTAAGTTCACAACCATTGGATTCACCAATCCAGTGTCTTTGCATGGTTCTGACCTTACTTGGCCAGTCTTGTAATAAGTCTAAATCTTTGTTTAATGCCTTTGCGTATTTGGTAATACCCAAGAACCATTGTTCTAATAACTTTTTTTCAACAATAGCTCCAGATCTCCATGATCTACCTTCGGCATCGACTTGTTCGTTTGCCAAAACAGTCATATCTATTGGATCCCAGTTGATTTCCGCCTTCTTTCTGTATGCTAAACCATTTTTGTATAATTCTAAAAAGACCTTTTGAGTCCATTTGTAGTATTCTGGATCACATGTTGAAAGTTCTCTTGACCAGTCGAAATCGGTAGACATCAATTGCATTTGATCCTTCATTTTTTCAATATTTAACTTTGTCCATACTTCCGGATTGACTTTTCTTTCAACGGCGGCGTTTTCAGCTGGTAAACCGAAAGCATCCCAACCCATTGGATGAATTAAGTCAAAACCGTTCATTCTGTAATATCTGGCTAAAACATCACTGATGGTATAAACTCTCAAGTGACCCATATGAAGCATACCGGAAGGGTATGGGAACATGGTCAAAGAGTACATTTTCTTTTGTGTTTCGTTGTTTGAGTTGACTAAACGACGTGGATTGATGAATTTGTTATCACATTTGGTTTTCCAACGGCTAATCCATTTGGCATCTAAAGAGACCAAATCGACCATGCCCTGTGCTGCGGCCTTGGCACTGGCACTGACTGCAGATCCACTCATGATGAATCGCTGGCTGATGTTGCTTGGTGGAGTGTCGTACTTCAAGATGGCATCCCTCCAATCAGAAACGTCAACGACAAACCCCATAAATCATGCTGAAATTTGACCACTCTCTCCACCAATTTTCCTCGACACCGATGGGGCTAATCGGCGACCGCGTCGATCGACGCCACTTTTCAGCGCCAAAATTCGCTACGCATAACTTTGCTCACTCTGAGCTCTGAGAAGTTGGGAAATGGGAAATGGGATCGTAGGAAACGGGAAGTGGGATAGCTCAGCGCTTTCAACGCGTTTCATTCCTGGTGCTTTCACATTCACACTTCATGCTTTCTGAATCATCTTCATAAACCACACAGCAACAACACACGCAACAACCAATGTCATTCAGAGCAAGAAGACAGTCGTTGGCTGGTGACAGATCAATCATTGATGATGTTGATAACGAAAACAGCTTCTCAACCATGTCTGGAGTTGCAGCATCTGAAAGTAACACTAGTTCAGACACTTCCTCTACTAAAAGAAAGAGAGAAGTAATGGATGAAACATTAGAAAACCTTCTCAAGGATACTCAAGGTAAGTTACAAGAACTCGACGATTCCCAAATTAATGTTGAAGAGGCAATGACACAAGTTGGTGAAAAATGGAGAAGCAGCAAAAGGCGTAGAAGAGTAACTGCAAAAATGACACAGGCTCCAAGTCATCTTGTTAAATCAACTCCTAGTGACGATGATTCTCCATCACAATCGGGTATTATTGAAAAACTAGAATTGTTTAACTTCATGTGTCATGCCAACTTTTCTCTGCCATTGGGTCCTCAAACCAATTTCATCATTGGTAGAAATGGTTCTGGTAAGTCTGCCGTTTTAACTGGTATTTCTGTTGCATTGGGTGCCAAGGCAACTGACACAGATCGTGGTTCATCATTGAAGAACTTGATTATGCATGGTAAGAATGTCGCTCGTGCTATTGTTACTTTTAAAAATGAAGGTCCTGAGGCATATAAACCAGAAGAGTATGGTAACAAGATTATCGTTGAAAGAGTCTTAAAGATGGATGGTCAGCATCAACTTCACATCAAGAATGCAAACAACAAAATTATTTCAAATAAGAAGAAAACTATTGATCAAATTTTGGAATATTTTGACATCACCATTGCCAATCCTATGACTGTTTTAACACAAACAGAAGCCAAGACATTCCTTGCCCATTCTTCAGATAAGGATAAGTATAAAAGTTTCATGGAAGGTACTAGATTGAAGGAATCGTATAATAATCTTATAGATATCGGAAATAATGTTAGAGAAATGAATGATATTTTGGTCAAGAATCAAGCTGTTTTCACAGAAACAAAGGAAAAATTTGACGAAGCTAAAAAGGTGTGGGATTCTTTTAGAGATTCCGAGGAATATCACAGAAAAAAGGAAACCTTGCTAGGTAAACGGGCATGGGTCACTTACTTAGAAGTCAAAAAGTTATACTCTAAAGCAGATGAATTGGTTCGTACCAAAAATGCGGAAATTCAAGAAAATGAAAAGAATATCAATTCTATTACTCAGGACATTGTGGATATTAAAACGGCGCAGACTAATTTGGCAAATGGAGAATTGGAAAACTTAAATAAAAAACACCGGGAGTGTGAAGAAGAAGCCTCCATTTCTAAAAATGCTGTCAGTTCAGCCAAGGAAGAAACAAAGACTATTGAACGTAATATTGCTGCTATTGAGTACACTATTTCTGAAAATAAAAAGATTCTTGCTACTTATGACAAAGATATTAAAACTGAAGAGAGGAAAATACAAGGATCTAGTCAAGAGAACATTGACAAATTGAAAGAATTTATTCAAAAACATCAAGATAAGCTAACTGAATTGGCCACAGAAAGAGAAGAATATTCTTCTAACATGGAAATTGTCAAAGGAGAAGGCTCTGATATTGATAACAAGTACAGAGATGTGTTGAATGCGTTGAATAGTAAGGTTCGTTCATTGGAAAATAATTATAGGGACGCAAAAACTCAAGATAATTCTAATAGACCAGAAGCCTCTTTTAACTCACAAATGAATAAATTGATGACAGATTTGCGTTCCTCAAGATTCCAATCTCAGATTACTGGACCATTGGGAATGCATATTGAATTGAAGAAAGAATTTGAAAGATGGGGTCATGTCTTAGAAAATTCGTTGAGCCGTGCATTGACAACATTTTTAGTTGCAAACCATTATGATGCTGATTTGATGAGTCAAAAAGTTAAATTCTTTGGAACAGGAAGTGAAATTACTGTTAGACAACCTGAAATTTTCAATTATGATCAATCTAAACCAAGAACCAGATATCCTTCCATATTGGATGCTTTGAAGATTGACGATGAGAACCTGAAATGTTATTTGGTTGATTCTTTGAAGGTCCATAGTACGCTTTTAATTCCGAATAGAATGGATGCATTAAAAGAATTGGATGCTGATCAATATAATTTAATTTCAAGTGTTATTTGCTTTGTTGATAATAATGTTCTTAGAATTTACAAGAAAAACGGTACAATCCAATCCGACCCAGTTAAGATGAACAATAACAATATTGCTAGATTGCGTATTGAAGGTGATTCACCAACTGCACAAATTGAAAGAGATTTAACTGTTGCTCAAAAGGAAAGAGATGATAAAAGAAGTGAGTACCAAGAAAAGAAAAACTATTTCACCTCTGAGTTGAGAAAACTTCAAAAGAAGATTGGTCAAATCAAAGAGCAAGTCAAAGAAAATGGTCAAATGATTGAAAAGGCAAATGAAAAATTAGAAAATCTATCAGCTGGTACATCCAAATTAGACTCTTTAATTGAAGTTAGGGATACACTTGAAGCAGATATAAAATTAGAAGTCCTAAAACTTGAACCTTTGAATCGTGAATTGCAATCATCCCAAGAAGGTGTTGAAACTCAACTTGGATTATACAAAGCTATATTAGCGGATGCACGTACTGCTAAAAAACTTTACGCTGATAAACTAAGTGATATGAAGAACTTTGATGCGAATATTAACTTCCACCAAGGTAATATCCGTGATTTAAGAAGTCAAAATGTGCGGTTGCAAAGTGATGTTAAGAAACTTTCTGAATACTTGACTCAAACAACTCAAAGTATGAATATCAACGAATCAGAGGCACTACAGTATTGTACATTAGAAGAAGCTAATATTGAACCTCATGATAATACAACATCCCTTGATCGTGAGATTGAAAGTATCACTATTTATTTACAAGAAATTGAAAACAAGAATGGTATAAGTAAAGTAAACGCACAATTGAACTTGGTTAATGCTAACAAGGAAATGAATACTGTTGAGACTAAGTGGAACGATAATGTTGCTTTGTATAATAGTCTCAAAGAGGCATTGGATACCAGAGTGTCTAATTTGGCATCAACTACAATGCTTACCTTCCAAGAAGTGGAATCTGTTTTCATTTCAGCCCTAAGTATTCGTGGTTTCAGGGGTCAAATTGATTTCAATACGGAAAAATCTGTCCTAAGATTGAAGGTTGCTACAAAGGCGAATGCGCCATTGAGATCTGTTGAATCATTCTCTGGTGGTGAAAAGTCTTACAGTCAAATCGCGTTCATGTTTGCCATTTGGGGGCCAATGAATTCTAGAGTTAGAGGTTTGGATGAATTCGATGTCTTTATGGATAACGTTAATCGTAGAATTGCATTGAAATTGATTTTGAATAAGGTTAAAGAAGATCCAAAGAGACAAACCATTTTTATTACACCATTAAGTGTTGCCAATATTGAAGGTTTGGATAGTAAAACTGTTAATATCCATGAGATTAGTCCTCCAGAAAGAGCTAATATCTGATTGTATAACCGCTTTTATAATTAATCGTTAATCGTGTAAAAAAAACATCACTCTATCCGAGAACTAATAAATCTATGGCTCGAAGTCTGTTATCAAAATCACGATTTGTAACCAAATGTGGCGCTAAATGGCCATCCGCCTTTTTCACTGACTGAACTCCACTTTAGAGATGTGGTGTTAGTGGCAGTAGGCCAGAAAGACTGATAAACACGTGTGCAGTGATATCGAATATATATCTAGGGAAAATGATTTTGACTATTTAAAACTTACTTCAAGAAGATCCCCTTATCCGTGGAATTCTATTCATTATAAGCATTAATAGTCCATGAACAGTTCGGCCGATCATTTAACAATAGAAACTACTGAACGCTAAAAGGACGCTAACCGCCAAATTGTTTATAATTTGTTTAGTACATCAGAGTTTTCTAGTTTATATATTACAGTGTTCTGTTCCCTGTTGTTGTTTCACACATTTCAAGTTAAAGATTTATTAGAAAGATAAACGCTTATCGTTACAAAATAACAGCCCACGAGATGTCAGATTGGAAAGAAAAAGTTTCTAAAAAGAGAGAAGATATTATCAATAAGATTCCATGTGAGTGGCTTCTCCCAAGTGATTTTGTTCCAAAATATAATGAAACAACACCGGTGTCAGTGCTGGACCTCCCAACCCAATTTTTGAATGAAAAGGAACTAGATATTACAGAAAACTATTCCGTCAAAGAACTCCTTCAAAGTTTAAAGGCTGGATCGTTATCAGCTGTGGATGTGGTAACGGCATTTTCTCATAGAACTGCAATTGCTGGCCAGTTAATCAACTGTTGTACAGAGATTCTATTTGATTATGGATTAGAAAGAGCTAAATTTTTAGATGACTATTTGAAAACAAATAACAAACCATTCGGACCATTGCACGGATTACCTATTTCCTTGAAGGACACGTTCAATATTCCAGGTTATGATTCTACTCTTGGTTATGTTTCATGCATTGGAAATGGTTCTGGAATCACGGAGCCATCTGCAATTGTTAAATTATTAGGTGATCTTGGTGCAGTGTTCTATGTTAAAACGAATATTCCACAAACATTAATGACTGCAGACTCAGAAAATAACATTTTTGGCAGAACTTTAAATCCAAACAATTTGGCATGGACTGCAGGTGGTAGTTCTGGTGGTGAAGGTGCGTTGATCAAATTTAGAGGTTCCTTAATTGGTATCGGTACTGACATTGCAGGATCTATTCGTATTCCTGCAATTTGTTGTGGTACATATGCATTCAAGCCGACAGTTTCAAGAATTCCAAGAGCTAAACAGATGACTACAACGAGAGAGGTGTTTCATGGTATCACGTCAGTTTCTGGCCCATTGTCTTCAGATTTCGAATCTTTGCAGGCTCTTGTAAAGGAAATATACACACATGAACCATGGAAGTACGACCCGGCGGTTTATAGAATGAAATACCAGGTTCCAGATATTACACCAGATAGTAAATTAAAAGTTGGTATTATTTTATCGGACGATTATTATCCTGTCCATCCTCCAATTAAGAGATTAATCAATGAATCTGCGGAAATTTTGAAGAAGACAGGTCATTCTGTTGAATATATTGATTCTTTTCCATCGTATAAAGAAGCTCAAGATATTGCCGTTTCGTTATTCAAATTAGATCCAAAGTCAACAGCGCTGCCCCGTTTACTTTCATCCGGTGAGAGACTTATTCGGTCATTAGTTTTATTAGGTAAAGTTCAGGGTGACATCCCTGCCAATATTGGGGAATTGATCACTCTTACACAGACTAAAAAGGATATGACTGATGCATGGTTGAAAATCTTCGATGATTTCGATGTTATCATCAGCCCAGGTTCTCCGAGTACCGCTCCACCGCATGATACGTATGGATTATCTCCATACACGACTATGTGGAACCTTGTTGACTTTCCGGCAGTTATTATTCCATATGGTAAAGCCGACGCTAGTGTCGACCTTCTCGAAGATGTTGAATATCCGGCGGAGTTAGAAGACATTTACGCACAATATGATCCAGCCGCATATGACGGGGGTATTGGACACCTCCAAATTGTAGCACCACGTTTAGAAGACGAGAAATTGCTGGCATGCTGCGATATCATCGATAAGGCATTAAACCCTAAATAACTTATGTATAGTGCAGTTTTTATTTTTAATAGTATTAAAGAAATTAAGTTTGTTATCAAAGTTCTATAAAGTAAAACGGAATGTGTATAAAGGAAAAAAACAAGGACATACTTACTTCAATTATCGGCAATGGCTAATAAGCGTTGGATTAAGTCACGTATATTATCACAGCATTCATTTTCTTTCATGGTTATATCGATTGAATCATCGGTATTCGTTCTAGCTTCAGCTAAGAAATTGTTGATTGTGAGTGAGATCTTCTCTAATATGCGATCGAAAACGTCAACCTTGTCATTACTTATCGAAGTGGCACCGCCATCAATGACTCCATAGTCAAGTGGTATTTCTGGTGCAAATATGGTCTTTTGTTTCAGTTCAAAATTAGCTTGGATTGTCTTTGAAAGATTTGAGGATTTTTGTGTTGTAGTTTTAGCCTCAATCTCGTTGAGTTTGTTTAAATTGGTCATACTTGGTTTAGACGAATATAATGGGGAGTCGAATGACTTGACCACTTTCTTATTGGATGTGGATTCCTTCTTCTTGTATTCTAATAAATTCACTCTTCTCATCCCTAAATTGATCAAATAAATATTCGAGTTGTTGACAAGTGGGTTCTTCAAATCGTCCTTCATTGCATGGATAAAGGTATCATCGTGTAAGGACTTGTTTGGACAACACATTATACCAAATTCAGGTCTGAACTGAGAAACATAGCCAACTAATAAAGGCAATGGAATCGCAGTCACACAACTTATATTATTTTCTTGATCATCCTGGTTAAAAGGTTTCATGGAAACATCAACAACTGATTCGTTATCTGCATCATATGATAGCATATCAAAATCACCATTCATAATCGAATGAATTTCCAGTTTCACACTATCGACGATATTTTCAAATCTAGATGGAATCAAGTTGATAGTGGATCTGGTAAGTTTATAATCGTCAGTTGCGGTGTAGTTGCCTATATTGAGGAATTTCCGACCAAGTGAAGTCTGTTGTGATAAGGATGGATTTGTAGACACGAATGAAGGAGTTGGTGACATACCAGCAGATCTTTTAGCGCTCAGCTGCCATGGGAAATCATCATATTCGATACTAGGAGATGGGGTTTCTGTCTTTGGAGATTTGGAAAACTGAGATGTTGTTGGTGACGAAGTTATTGAATTCTTCCATCTATCCATAAATGAACCGAAATTATTTCTCCATGAACTAGAAGGTGTTTGAGATCCTCCACTTGTTGGAACGTTGGCACCATATGAAGTAGACAAATTCTGTAATGAAGCGTATGATGAAGTTCTAGTTAGCATTGGAACTGGAATTCTTTGACTGTGAACATTGGCAGAGATCATTGAAATACTTGGGGAATGTTGAACTCGTAATGGGGATGCCTTAGGCATACTATCTATAGATTGTGAATATGATGGTGTGTCTATTATGAGGGAGTTATTTCTTGTCAGAATGTTTCTTTTGGGGTTCAAATCTTCTGGTCTAGAAATTGGAATCGGCACTGCTGTCGACTCTAAATATTCGTCATCGCTGGAAACTTGTTGAGGTAATTTTTGTGCAGCTTCATATAATTGTGAAAATCTTTCATAACCTAAAATGCCAACTAAAATAAATACCAATTTCTGAGAGACTGCAGGATTTCCTGTACCTATGACGATACGTAATTTTGATAATTCTGTATTGCTCTTTTCGGGCTCAATGAAAAGTTCACTTCTCAATGGTAAGAATATTGAAAGCAATGAAGCTAAGAATTTTATGGAATGGTTGGAATTTCCAGATAAAAACATGCTATTGTTATAGTCGCTGACATTTCCTGTACTATTCAGATCCAGTGGATCATGATCCGGTCTATGTATTCTACCATCTTTCAATTCTAGCCATAGCGATAACGTTGAAGCCCAGTCTATTAACGATTGATTTGAGTGTTTTAAGTCTATAAATAATCTTGGAACTTCAGATAATGAGATCAATTGGCTCAATAGTGAGCTTAGTTTCTGATATATCTCCATCTCTGTTTGTAGGGAATAAATTGAAAATCCAAAGTTTTGAGGCTTGGAAAGGGAAGGTACACCATTCAATGAATGGCATGTGAAATTCTGTGTTGTTGGAGATTGTGGAGATGTTCTTTTTGGTCCACATTGAGTGTTGTAAATTTGCTTTAATTTTGAAACAATCAAGTTTTGCAATGTGATTAATGCATCAGAAGTTTGTAACCAATTTTCAGTTATTTCATCACGGACAGATTCTATTGAGGATGATACAGGGATGATCAACCCAATTGAGAATCTAATCGATGCATTTTCGTATAATGGCAGTTCGTCTGTTTCTAAAAGGGGGTGAGGGTCCCAATCTGAGGAATTGTTAGACATCTTATGAGCTTTCAGTTTAAACGACGAATCCAAAGAAAATAATCTGGTAACGAGAACCGACGAGTGCATATTCGATAATGCAGGAAGGTAATGTATTTTCGTAGTCATATTGTTCTCGGACATTGGCATACCGTAGCAACCGAACATGAACAGGGACAATTCATTAATGGAGTGATGTATCTTTTTATTTAGCTTTTGTTGCATGATTGAGAAATTTTTGTTGTATGGAACTGCGGAATCGAATAAGGGTTGTTTCTTTCGGATCCCTGCGTCTTGAATGATCACCATTCTAAACCCTTGTAATTTTTCAGACAGTTTGAAAGTCGGAGCTGGGGTTGCAGTGTTGATACCGTACAATGATGGCATCGATATGCCTGAATCCTGGGGGTTGACTTTGTTAGTATCGTTGTTGACCGCTTGGTTATCGAGGCCGGATATGCCGGATGATAGAGCGGGGTTGCTGTTGATGTTGATACTTAATGAGGAGACATGAGGAGGATTGTAGAACGACGACGAGTTGGAGGAGGAGGAGGCAGAGTAAGATCTTGGAGGATCGTAACCTGTGTTATTAGTGTATTGTTGAGGCAGGGACGAAGACATGTGGCCATTTGGGGCGGGAGAAGCCAGTGGAGGTATACCGGAATGGTAAGCCGACTCTCTTTTTCTGAATAGACTTCCTATCATTGCGTGTGTGTGTTCAGTGTGTTGGTTACAGGTTGTGTTGTGTGTGATATATGTTCTTCCGTGAATGTCCCAATCGGGTAATTATAGGCACACTGATTTTTTTCTGATTGGTTTTACTCAGATATGTCTGTCTTAACACGGTGAATCACAAGGAATAGCGAGTGGAATAGGGCAGTTGTCTGTTGAGTGTGTTGCTGGCCTCTATGTGTCTTTCTGTGGTGTGGCACCTGTAACTTTGCGACTCTTACCTGGTGTGATCTGTAATCGCCTGGCAATGGCGACACCGGAGATTCGGCTGGTGAAAACGTGGGTAAGTCAGGGTTTGCGGGGTGGGAGTAGTGACGGGGCAGCAGACCAGAAGCCGACGCCTTTGTGGATGCTGTGTCTGTTGTGGGGAGTGTTGGGAGCAGCGGCGGACAGCAGGGACGATGAGGACGTGCACACCGCTGTGTCTCTTCTCCCTGCCGTCTTGACTTGTCCTTTTCATGTCTGTCTGTCTGTCTGTCTCTCGTCTCCCCCACGGCTCCCGCGAAGGCGCCCACTCGATTGGCTGGCGGCGCTGCCCTTCTGCAGGGCGAGCTACTCAGCTGCCACCTGCCACCGCCTGCCGCTCCATTGTCAACACAGGCCTGCTGGCATGCCCATGCTCAGCTACACAGCAACACCACAGACACAGACACAGACACCATCACTTGCTCATCTGCCCCGGCTCCCACAGCCCCCGTCCCTCCTGCCACCACACAGCACGCCCTCCCCCACAGCAGCATCCCCATTGACCACCCGGCTCCCCCAGAAAAGAATGTCAGGCGGCAACACAAACGGTGCAACCATGGAGCACTCTCATTCCGGACACAGCTCCATAGAGAAACCGCAGTTTAACTCGAAATACATAGAAGACAACAAGGACTTGTATCTGGACACGGCCGCAAAGTCGAAGCTGAGACAGGACAGACAGGACTCCCAGGGATCCACATCTTCGGCCTCTCCGAACTCCTCCAGAAACCCTTCCAATTTGAACCACTTCCAATTGAAGCAATTAAGTCCTACTTTTAAAATAGGTCCAAACACAACCATTGACACCAAGCTACTGAATAACGAGAATAACAACACCGAGAATGTCAACAGCAGCCATCCAACAAGCAGTATTGCACACTACTATGCGGCGCCTGCACCAGACCAACAAAATCCACCTCTGAGCCCAAATTCAAACCAACCATCACAACAGAGCCTAATTCCAGACGATCCTGGGTCGTTCTCGAATCCAGCCTATAACAACCACATCAGCAACAGGTATGCTCTGGGCCCACCGGGCATGGGCTCTTCGCAATCCTTGAGCATGAACAGATCGTACAGCAATGCATCGTCAAAGCAAGACCCAATCAGTAACCCACCATCAAAGAGAATAAGCAAGAGAGCCAGTCTGTTCAGCAAATTCTTACCTTCCAGAAAAGATAGCACAGCTTCAAGCAGATATTCGGAAACGTCCAGTATAAAAGATTCGTCGTCGGTCTCCTCGAAGAGGTCGAGTATAACCCCGTCTGTATATGAATCCAAAAGACAAACACAACAACAACAACAGCAACAGCAACAACAACAACCGCAATCATCACTGCCACAACAGCAACAAAATATACAACAACCACAGCCACAGTCACATCACCATCATGTCCAATCGCTTCCACAATCGATGCATTTCTCAGATATCACTATGGTCACTTCACCAACAATGACATCCCATATCCCGCAACCCGTCGTCAAGGGTAGACTGCCATCCAGTGAGTTCACTCCACATCTGCAACCATTGTCTCAATATCGTTCGTCTTTCTCGAGTTATCACCCAGACCGCAAGAACTCGTCCGGCGAATTGCATAACGATGACGAATTATTATCCGTCCCAATGTCGGTTGCTAACACCGCAGCACAATCCTTTGGTATCACCTTATTTGATGATGATGACAACGACGATATGGTGTCTTTCACAAATTCGGTAGCACCTGATATGTCAAGAGTTGGCTCGACTTCGAGCACATTGCCACAGCCGGTCACTGAAAGGGCATTCTGGAGACCACCTGAAAGTTGGAAGGTTAGAACAGATAGCATAATTCCAGAACTGAAAGCAGTGGAAATCTCTCGGGATTCGACAAACTCCCCAGAAGTCGATAGATTCAGTCCTGTCGGCACAGAGAACAACGGCTCGTCATCAAGCTTTAATAAGAATGGCAGCAGCCCAAGTATCAATGTTAAGTCGCGTTCGAATTCGGATAACGTCTCAGCATCTGCAACTCCAATGGATATATCTAAATCGGTGGCAACCACAAAAATGGGCTCAAAGAAATCAGCAAAGGAATTGAAAGGTTCTTCTAGATCTTCTGTCAGAATTTTCAAAGGTGAAAAATCGTCATTGTTACCATGTACACTTGAAACTACTTGTAAAAACATACTGGATGTGTTAAGAAGAAAGAGGTTCTTGAAACAAGATGATGAACATATGCTGGTTTTGAAATGTGGTGGTTTGACAAGAACTTTAGCGCTTGATGAAAAGCCATTAAGAATCCAAAGAACCATGTTATTCCTCTACGGTTACACCGAGCAAGATAATTTAGATTACATCGAAAGAACAGATTTGAGTTTCTTATTCAAGTTTGTTGTCGAAGAAAAGGGTGTCGAATTGATCAGTGAAGAAAAGAAGAGAATGATCAATCCGCAAAATGTCAATTTGGATAATTGGAATTTACAAGATATTCCAAATTTCCTATACGCCGAACCAATTATTACTTTAGATGTTTCACAAAATCCATCACTGGAATTCACTAAGGATTTCATGCACGATTCGAGAAATTTAACAACACTTTCGTTTACTAGAAGTGGTAGTCCTGTTTTCCCATCCGCAATTGTTTACGCTCCTCGTTTAGTCAATCTTGATTTAGAAGTCAATTATATTAAAGTCATTCCATCAGAAATCTCATATTTATCATCATTGATCACTTTGAATATCGCATTTAATAGAATCAGTCAATTACCAGATGCATTTGGCATGTTATACAATTTACAGTCCCTTAATCTGTCATCTAATAGATTAAAGAAAATTCCACAACAAATTTTTAAGATTGAAGGTTTAAGAAAATTGGATTTATCATATAATTCAATTAGTGAATTCCCAGAACAAATTTCGTCCTTGACCAAATTGGAAGTTTTACAAATCGCAGGTAACAGACTTACAGGTGATTTACCAAGTTTCTTTGAAAATCTTAACCAATTGATCAAGGTTGATTTGCGTTTCAACAAATTGTCATCCATTGATTCTCTTAAATTGTCACAAAAGATTGAAGTCATTAGAGCTACGGGTAATAATATTTCTGTCTTTAGATGTAAGGCACCAACATTGTTTGAAGTTGAATTGAATATGAACCCATTAACCTACGTTTATTTCGAATGTGATATGACTAATTTGAAGGTTGTCGATTTCTCGAAGGGTAAGTTAACATCGTGTACGTTCACATCGAAGCTTGTCAATGTTGAAAAGTTGGTTTTAGATTACAACCATTTGAGTGTTTTACCAGATTATATTCACAACATGAAGAGTTTGGTGTATTTGTCTATTTTCAAAAACAATTTAACAGGATTACCAGATTCTATTAGTAAGTTGACTAAATTGAGACATTTGGATTTGCATTTGAATAATATTGGTAAATTGAATGAAAATGTTTGGTATCTGGAATCATTAGAAGTTTTGAATCTGGCTTCCAACTTGTTGGATAATTTCCCTGAACCGCCAGATACTATCTTCAACAATAATATGAGTGCACTTGACAAGCTCAACAATAAGAATGTTTCAGCTACAGGAACACTTCCAACTGTTTCAAGTGTTGGTACATCAGCAACAGGTGAGGTGATTACAGAGGAACCAGAAGAAGATCATGATAACTTGCCAAACTTACCAAAGGGTATTCAATCTGTCAGACTTATGAGAAGAGCAAGTGAAGCGGGTTCTTTGAACTTACCATTGATTGAAAAGGTTTCAACCTTAGCAACATCACTGAAAGAATTGTGTTTGTGTGATAACAAATTAACAGATTCTGCATTCCCAACGTTATCATTATTCAACAATTTGACATGTTTGAATCTGTCATACAATGAGATTTTCGAAATTCCAGCAGGTTATATTTCTCATTTCAAGCTGTTGAAAACCCTTTATCTGTCCGGTAACTATTTGTCATCATTACCTATTGAAGATTTGGATGATTTGGTCAATGTTGACTGTTTGAATTTGAACGGTAATAGATTTGGTACTTTACCAGCGGAATTGTCCAAGTTGAAGAGATTAACCTCTTTAGATGTCGGTTCTAATCAATTGAAGTACAACATCGGTAATATTCCATACGATTGGAATTGGTGTTATAACAAGGCATTGAAGTATTTGAACTTCTCTGGTAATAAGCGTTTAGAAATCAAGCCACAACATAATCATGATGATACTGGTGAGAAGTTGGATTCTTTCTTAGGATTGAAGAATTTGAGAATGTTGGGATTGATGGATGTTACCATTACTACCGATGCCGTTCCTGATCAAAGTTTGGGTGTCAGAGTTAGATCTACAGTTTCTCAATTGGGTAAATTCGGTTATGGTATTTCTGATACTTTGGGTGATTCTGATTCATTGACCACTAGGGATGTTGTTTTAGAAAAGTTCAGAGGTAATTCAGATGAATTCTTGATTACTATTTACGATGGTAAGAATTCCGTTCAACATGGTGGTGATAAGATTTCCAAGATTATCCAAGAAACGTTCGAAATCCATTTAGCTGAAGAACTTAAGACTTTGGGTGAAGCTTCGTATAACGGTGGTCCTCCAAAGAGTGTTGAAGATTGTCTTAGAGGTGCATTCTTAACTATGAATAGTGAAATGAGTATTTTGATCAATAAGGATGAATCTTCGACATTCAGTTCTGCGGCCGCTCATAGAACCAAGACTACTGATAAATTGACACTTGAAGAAGATGGAGTATCAGGTTGTTCTGCAACGATCATTTACATTCGTGGTGATACTATCTATGTCGCCAATGTTGGTGATATCATGGGTATTTTGACCAAATCTGATGGTGAGTTCAATATCATTACTACCAAGCATGAACCATATGCACCAAAGGAATATGAAAGAATCAGAGATTCTGGTGGTTATGTCACTACCGATGGTTATTTGGATGGAGTTTCAGATGTTTCCAGAGCTGTTGGTTTCTTCAAATTGATTCCTCATATTAATGCACAACCAAGTATTCATAAGTTCAAGTTAACTCAGAGTGAAGAAATGATTGCCATTTGTACCAATGAAATTTGGAAGAAGGTTTCCTTTGAACTTGCCGCTGATATCATCAGACAAGAAAAATCCAATCCAATCGGAGCTGCTGAAAAGTTGAGAGATTTCGCCGTATCTTATGGTGGTAAGAATAAAAAGCTGACGGCTGTTGTTTTATCATTAAGACAATTCAGTACTAAGCAAAAACATCATACTGGTTCAAAGGCTGAAGATTCTACATTACGTAAGTTGGATGAAGAAATTGAACCACCAACGGGTGATTTAGCGATGGTTTTTACTGATATTAAGAACTCTACATTATTATGGGACAATTATCCAGTTGCGATGAGAAGTGCTATTAAGGTTCATAATTCGATCATGCGTAGACAATTGCGTATTATCGGTGGTTATGAAGTCAAGACTGAAGGTGATGCATTTATTGTCAGTTTCCCAACACCTACCTCTGCATTGTTGTGGTGTTTTATTGTCCAACAGCAATTGTTAACTACTAATGAGTGGCCAGCTGAAATTTTATCGAGTGGTCAAGGTTTTGAAATCAAGGATAGTGAAGGTAATTTGATTTTCAGAGGTTTATCTGTGAGAATGGGTTTACATTGGGGTACGCCTGTTTGTGAAATGGATATTGTCACTAAGAGAATGGATTATTTCGGTCCTATGGTTAATAGAGCATCGAGAGTCAGTTCAGTTGCGGATGGTGGTCAAATCACTATGAGTACAGATTTCTTCTATGAAATGGAAAAGGTCAAGAAGATCCATGCGATGATCAAGGATGGTAAGGTTGAAGTTGGTAGAGCTTATGGTTACAAAGCGAAGGATAAGGATGTTGAAAACCAAATGAATCAATTAGAGAATATCGGTATGGTTTTAGAACATATCGGTGCTAAGAAGTTGAAGGGTTTAGAAACTCCTGAAAAGATTTGGTTGATTTTCCCTAAACCATTAAGTTCCAGATTGAAGATGTTGACTAACGAAGGTGGTGAGATTCAAAACAAGTCCAACAAATTAATGGTTGGTGGTATTACTGTTGATGCAGCATGGAAGTTACGCGAGGTTGCCATCAGATTAGAGAACATTGTTTCTAGATTTACATTAACCCATCAAGGTCAACTCCACAACACCAAGTTCATGGATGGATTCCGTAAGGAAGGAGAAGAAGATGTTACTGGTAAAATGGCCGGTGGCGAGTCGTTCATGTTGATGCTTATGGATCACAACATCACGAGAATTGAAAACTGTGTTACTGTTCTCGGTACTAGACAGATTCTCGGAGAAGAACGGGCCAGCAGATGTGACACGATCCACTTGTTGGACTTGTTGAAGGACATGGTGAGCGAGTTGAATGCTTTGAAAGCACAACAGATTGTCGAGGTTGAGTAAGTATATAGTCTAAGTAAAAAAAAGTATAAGCGTTTATAACACCCAAAAGTAAAGACATTGTTGACCGAACAAAGGAAGGCATGGCGGGTTACGTAAGCGGCGACGGTACCCCACCCGGTGTTGGCGGCCCCGCAGGCGTCCGGGGGCCAGGCGGTGTCAACAGCGGGAGGGGCTCCCTGGCCTATAAAGCGTGTACTGTCCGCCCGTCCTCTGGGGGCCCTTCCTCCCTCCTCTGCACCCGTCTCTTCTTCTCCGTTCTCCGTCTTTCAGTTTCAGGTTCTTCTCCGTCGCCGTCGTCTCGTCCCGTCCTCACCCGCCACACGATGCTCCACACCCCTCCTCGCTGCACCGCCACCGCCCGCACAGCCCGGATTTTCGCTTCCCACACCCCCCATCTCCGAGGCAAGACCTTCTACTCGGGAACAACACTGGGTCCCTACTCTGCCTCTCTCTACACAAACATGCCTCCCCCATCGCCCCTGTTCCACGCTGCCCCTGCAACCAGCACATACACGTTCCATACATCCGACTCAGTCGCTGCTAACCAGTCGGTGTCCCCTCTTTCTGTCCCCCCTCTCGCAAAGACAAACTACCAAAATAGAATAACAAGACACGCCATGGAATCAAAATATTTGACAAATCTCGTCAATTACAAGCCAATGTTCTTCCAAAACCAGAACAGATTCAGCATCTGGCACAAGGTGCCTGTCTCCCGTCGATCTGCAGTCATGGTGTTGTTATTCCTCGGGAACGAAGGTGAACTTCGTGTCATTTTAACAAAGAGATCGAGAAAATTAAAGAGTTTCTCAGGTCATATCTCATTACCTGGTGGGAAATCCGAAAACGGTCTCGAAAGCGAGTTCCAATGTGCCAGAAGAGAAATGGATGAAGAAATCGGTATTTCTAGACACAATCAAATATTGAAGAAAGATTTCGGCTTCATATTAGACGAATTGAAAGTGCTACCTTCATATCTGGCTAGAACCTTCCTTGCTGTTGCACCTTGTGTTGGTTATATCAATTGGTGTGAGAACACAAAACAGACAGAACGTCGTATAAGTAACCTCGTTTTGAACCCAGGAGAATCAGCAAGTATCTTCAGTGTACCATTAAGAGATTTCTTACAACCAAAAGTTGAAAATTTTCAAATGAGTGAATGTTTAAAGCAAAGTCATATCAAGACAAAATGGGCAGGTTTACCATGGAACTTGAGATCTTTCATATTCCCACATTATAATAAAAATGAAGTCGACTGGATCGAAGAAGTTGAAGATTTGTCTTCTGCTTCAGAAGATGAAACTCATGAAGATCAAGAACTTGACGTGCGTACTAGAAATTGTTGGGGTTTAACTGCAAATATCTTACACGATGTTGCAGAAATCGTATACAATGGTAACAATTCACTCATTGGAGAAGAAGATTTGATCTGGTCACTATATAATCATGGACAAATCCAAACAAAACAAAGAACTGATTTTGAAAAGAGATTAATCAACAATACGAAAGGTTCAATGTTCACTGAAGTGATACCTCAAGATGAGTTTAAATCTTTAAAGAAATTATATAATTGAGCTATGTAACTTATATAACACTCTACACTAATAATACATTCATATAACATCCGTTAGTTAATTTATCCTCTCATTTTTTCACTGTTTATGAGATCTTCACCAATGGATTTCTTAACATCTTCATTGACTAAACTGTTAACATCACCATATCCTAAACTAATTTCGTAAGCTTTCACAAGTCTCTTCACATCAATGGCAATTTCACAATAACTCAATGCAACCAAACAACTTCTGTATCTGGAGATGGTTTCCTTTATATTGGCACTGATTTTATCGTTCTTATCACTGTAAATTTCCCATGAACTTTCTTCTTCAAGTCTGGTTATACTTATACTACCCATACCGATGGAATAACCATTGGATGATGCTGCTGCTTTGAGTTCACTTTCAGCCTTTCCGACTGAATTGTTATTGTTTGCTTCGACGCTATTCTTCGTCTTGAAAATCCAACAGTATCCATTGACACCTAAGATGATACTTACTCCACCTGGCATATCGTGCATATGGTTCTTTGTTCTAACGATTAATGAAGAGTTGACTTTAACAAACATACCGTTTCTAAGTTTACCATATTTCAAAGATCTAGTGTGTAAACTGGCAGATCCGTCGCTGAATGTACTTTGGACTTCACAATTTAATAAATCACCTTCCTTTAAAATAGCTCTCATTTGTAACTCATCACTATCACTCTTTCTTCTTAAAACACCACCTGGTAAGTTGACGGCACCTAACATTAACACACCCGCATGTTCGGCTCCGAGTTCAACCTTCCAACGTTTGTTACTGATACCAATAACACGGCCAACAATGTGGTCACCGGTTTCTGGTCTATAACGTCCTTTGAATGGTATGACACTAAGAAGCTTGTTAACTTTAGAGATCATACCTGCAACAGAAGAGTAGGTATGTTCGTCAAGATAGTATGTACCATGACCTCTCATCCAGGTGGCATCTTCAGTGATTAGTTCACCAGGTGTGACGATACTTTTATCGTCTATTCCGATGTACTTTCTTTCAGCCTTTTGCAAGACACCTTCAATTGCATCGTCGTACATTGACTCGTCTTCATCGTTTTTAATTTCCTTTTCAATTTCAGTACGCTTAGATACTGGTGTGGTGATTGATATTATAGACATGACGCTCTTTTTGGGTATATATCTGTCTGTGTTGGTCTGATATTGCCTTCTTTGCACACATCTACAAAGAGCAATACATGCACAGTGAAGAAGATGGGAAAAAAAACTTCACCACATTTTTGGAAATTTCCGCATTTAGCGGTGCGCTGACGTAAGCGCACACACGGTTTTCTCAAATAGATGCTAAATTTCTATGTTTAATTCTAAAAGGGCATTCTAACTACATAAATAGGAACAAGGTAAATATACTATACAAATCAAGCAACAGCTTCGTAGAAGAGTAGGTAGACGTTGTTGTCGTTGACAACATGGTTGACAATATTTTGCGGACCAGATAATCTGTCATCGTCACAAACAATATAGGAATTTTGTTGAAATGGGACAGTCGCAGTATAATGACCAGAATCGATACTTGAACCCAAATGGTCGATCCAAGAATTCAGCTTGTATAGACGGGTTCCTTGGTTGTACTTCATATTCAAAGTTTCAGGGAACTTCAGATTCTTCATAATGACCTTAGCGTCTTGTTGATTTGGGTTGAACAATGATAAACATAACACCAAAACATCCGGTAATTCAATGAACTCAACAGCTCTGTATGCAATTCTTTCCTTGGTGTAGATATCCGCAAGTCTGTTATATTCGTTTCTTTCATATTCAGACAATGCAGTAAATGCGATATCTCCAATATCGGGTGTGGTTTCGCTTCTTTCATTATCTGAATCTTTAGAATCTTTCTTAGGCTTATGTTTTCCGAAAAGTCTTTTAGCCAATGAATTGTCTTTTTCCTTCTTCTTGTCTTTATCCTTACTCTTCTTTTTATCCTTCTCGTGGTCCTTGTTAGTAGCGGCAACATTAATATCGTGTGCTTTCTCTAATTTTTCTTGTAACTCTTCAAGATCTCTATCAATCTTGGTACATCCATCACAATCCCATGCATTTCCCAATCTCGTGCTCATTTCTTCAGGGACAATGTTCTGCAACAATATATCGTTCAATGTACAACTTGTCGTTTTTAATGATAAATGAATCATAATAGAAGTATCATATCTCGTACTTACATATCCACATCTATGACATTTCATTACAACAGCTTCCTTAATATTGAACAAATTTTGGGTAAAACTATAACCTTCATTCTGCAACAATTTCAATTGCCAATCGTAGAATTTATCGCCCTTATCTCTAGATATGGAAACCATGCCCAATTGATTGGCCAAAGAATAATTGAACTTCAATTCTTTATGTAATTCAGCAATAATATAGTAAAAAAATTGAGATGTATCTTGTTGTTCGTTAGGAATGTTGTACGAAGGGTTCAATCTGGCTATAACAGATAGGAATTTGGAGATATCAATGATTGGTGGAGGTGCGCTGTGTGGAGATTTATCATAAAAGGTTGCAAACATATCATGGAATCCAGATGTTAGCTTCAAATTTCTCTTATTTAAATCCATGATGTAAGTCTTCAATTTATCATCGTTGATGAAAAAGTGTCTGAATTTAGATAAGGAGAATAGGCATTGAATCATGGAATTGATATAACAAGTCGATCCCAGGTTTCTTAACGAAATTGTCGGTTTATAATCTAATCGTGATAAAGTATATACTTGTGGTGCAGCAGGTGGTAAATAAGCTTTGGCTGGTGGTACACTGGGTATTGATGCTGGTGTCAAGACTGGTTGTGTTGGAGGAACTGGTGGAATAGGTGGTAATGATGTTGGAGGGTTGAAGGTTTGAGACTTGTTCTGTATAGAACTGTACAGATTATCCGATTGTGATGGTGTTTGGATTGATTTATTTGTAAGTGCCATTTTTCTAAGGGTAGCTTCTGTTGATGCGTAGACCGATTGTTGTTGTTGTTGTTGTTGTTGGGATAATTCGTTTGATGAATCATTCATTGAGGAATAGCTATGACTGTATCTTTGATTCGAGTTGGTCGAACTATTGCTACTGTTATTGAAGCTTGTTGGCATTGGTGTTGGGTAAAGGATATTACTTGTGTTCAAAGGCTGGGTATTGAAAGGTGATGATATTGTTGGCATTGTTTGATTCTGTAACGCGTCATTAAATGAAGGGGTAGTAATGACAGGTCTTGTTGTTGGAATTGGAGGTGGTGGTGGAGACTGGTTTAATTTATTGGTTTTTTCGTGATTGGCTGCTCTATGTTTGAAAAACTCTGTTTTGAAAGAATTATAACCACCATTCAACCAAAAACTATTTTCAAAACCGTGACTCGTCAATTGGTTATACACATACCTCTCAATACCGGCAATTGACTCTGACCGGGTAAAGAAAACAATTGAATAATTATTATTTAAGAAAGGCAAAATAGAAGTATTGAAGTACTGACTATCCAACATGGCTTTAGGGTCTATATTCATCACGTGTCTAGTTGATGTATGAATTTTTCTAGTTTGAATGTTCAGTATTATGACAGTATTAGGATCCATCGATAATAATGAGTCTGCGTCTATTGATCTCATTACTGAGGCAGCCGGGAGTGGTTGTCTGGTGAAGTCAGAATCGTGTGGTGAATCCACCGAGTCATTAGTACTGGTGGCAGACGAAGCTATGTCGTCATCGTCTTCTATTTGTGGATAGAATTCAGCTGGTGATCCTTTACTTTCTCTCTTTTCTTTCACGATACTTGGATCTAAACTTCTAGTAGATGTATACAAATCGTCAGCATCAATAGATGAGGATGTTTCTGTAAGGGAATCTATGTGACTTGACGCTAATTGGTAATAATCACGACGGTTTGTAGCTAGTATGTCATCGTATTTGTTGAGCAAGATGTTCATGTTTTTACGGTCCTCCATATTGAGTTTGTTATAGTCTACGGATGAATTTCTGACCTTCATGAACACGATTTTGGTAATCAAGTAGTATGCAGAGAATATTTCCACTGCTAATTCATCACAACATTCTAAATCATTTTCGGATAAGATAAAACAATAACTACTTGCAATATAGATCCAATCGTTGAGTATCTTTCTTTCCCTTTCGTCGGGTCTCTCCAGTGCATACACAATTTGCATGTTCGCTAGTTTGTTCTTGAAGAGTGTATACTGGTGCTCAGCGATCAACGTGATTATTTCATTTGACAGATGTTGATCGTTGATTCTATTACCTGCTTGTAGCGAGATTCTCCTGTTGACCCTTTGCACAGGCTGTTTTGTTCTGATCATTGGGGATGCAGTTGTGTATATTTGAGAGGATCCTGGTGACTGCAGATATGTGGTCTCCGGGTGCCAATGTCAAGAGAATGGGGCCGGCTTGAAGAGAGTTGATCCGACAGGTGCAGAGCCAATGGAATGTGTACACAAGGAGAAAAGTTGAGAGCCTTCCAGTTTTTGGTGGGGATTGCGAGCCTACGGTGGCGGTGCGCGTCTGACGGGTGGCGGTGCGGCTATCTAAGATTAGAAACAGTTCACCTGGGTTCTGGGCGGAATTATTGAGATACGTTGGTTAAGTTCAGATATAGAAGTTAGATTAAGTCAGGGTTGTATATAGAGGGGGGAAGGTGGGCGGCAGGTAAATAGAGAAAAAAAGAGAGTGGGAGTAGAGAGGAAAAAAGTAAGGTATCATATGCAGAGGTTTGTGACAGGTCAAAGGGGAATGCTATTAGTGATTCGACGTGTCTTGTGGCTGGATTCTGTTGTATTGATTGATTACGGCTATGGTTCATAGATCCAGTTCCATGTCGTCGTCGTCCCCCTCGTCCATATCAACACTGCTGAGGTCGTCGTCGTCGTCAGAAAGATCGGCGGCGTCTTCGCTGGCTTTCTCTATTCCGGTCTTCCCATCTTCATTCATTGCATCGTCTGCATTCTCTTCATCCTCCGAGTCAGGATCAAGTCCTGTTTCTTCGTAAAATCTCCGTAACACTTCAGCTCGGTTGGCGTATTTCTGCACATATGCCTTGACCTTTTCGTCGTAATCGGATTTGTGGTTGAGATAAAGGGTGCTTGCGTCTCCATTCAATGGATCAGCGGCATTCGGATAGTTCAATAGCTGTGGTATAAACGTTTCGAAAATGTGAGTGATTGTGAACATTGGAGACCAAGTTTGGTTGATAACGTCTAAACAAACAGAACCGGACTGTTCGTCGATATTAGGATGGAAGATCTTTGTCTCGAATCCGATCGATGGCGACTTGTATGGGTATTGATCTGGCAACTCGACGTGAACTTTCCAGAGTCCGCCTTCGTATGGGGTGTCCTTTGGTCCTTCGAGACAGACGCAAAGTTCTTTCAAGTTGTCATTGATAAGAGATGCTTTGAAATCGTCGTTTGTCAACAATTTCATTACATCCAATTCGATTCTTCTCTTTGATGAGCTGCATCAAGATAGAAAAGGGGTTATGTTAGTATTTGATTCGTTAAATTCATGAGTAAAGAGCTATAGAAGTACACGATAAGCTAGACAGACCCACACGATACCGCCAGGGTGGCGTCGTCTGTGCTGGGGGTGCTATACACGGCCAATTGCGGCACCTTCTGCTGGTCAATCGTTCTATATCTCTGCTGTGGATCGCTGTATGTGGTTATACGTACCTCATGGCTGGTGTTCCGGTGTGTGGTGGGGGTGGTGTGTGCTGTGGAACAAGCAGACAAAGCAGGTGGCCAGTGGCCAGTGACTCTTCCGATAGGCAGAAGGAGCTCTTCCTGAGGGGCCAAACCTCAAAATTGGAAAAGCTCGGCTATTTTCGCATTTTTCCCGATTTAAAGGCCCTTCTGTGGCTGGTGGGTGGCGCAGAAGGCGTCGAACTTGGCCAGGACGGCTTCTTCACTGTCGGTAAGGGAGACGGGGCCGGTGACAGAGGTGTCGAGACGGTGGAGGAGGTCTGTGGATGGATCGGTGGTGGCAGGTGTGGTGGTGGACGCAGATTGCGGTTGTTGCTCGAGCTGCGACACTTCCTGCTGCAGGCGTTCTTGCCACTTCTTGAGGTACTCGATTTCGTCCGTGATGACAGTGCCGTCGTCGTTTCTGATCACCTCCTTCAAGTCCAACATGCTCTTGAACTTGTCGTCGACGGTGATGGCGCCGATACCTTCAAGAAGTGTTTCGTTCAGGAAAGTGTATCTTGCGGCAAGGTCTGATCTGAGGGTGATACTCTCGAGGCCGTCATCTTGGGAGACTCTTTTGATGGAGGAGTGGTCGATGATGGTCATTGCTGCTGATTGATGCTGTGTTTGTGGTTGGTTGATTGTGTGGGTGGCTATATCCAGGAGAAGAAGGAAGAAAGAAACACCAAACAAAACAACAACTGCAAATTTCGATTCGAGTTTTGATTTTCTCGCCATACATTTTCGCAACATGAATTGGACATCCCATTTTGGACTTTTAGCACACCACGTTCTTTCCTATTTTCCAGTTAGTAAGCACGCAAGCACACAACAATGAGCACCCTGGAGCCACTCGATCTCATCTCCCAGACATACACATTCAATATAACCGACGGCAGAGTCATAAAGGGGATACTCATAGCGATAGACGACCAATCGAATCTCCTCGTCACAAACGCAACTGAATCTCGCCTTGATCACCACAGAGAATTGGGATTGGTCTCTATAAAGAGAGACACTATCGACAAGATATACGTCAGCGAAAGAGACTACAAAAACAACTTTGCCAAGCATAGCATAATATAGTCTTCTATATCGTTTTTTTAATTGTAAATAGGTCAAAAATGTGTAAATTATAGAGAAAAAGACTACATCTAGAACTTACTTGAGTTTTCAACTTGGGCGACCAACTTGATGACTTTTTCGGCACAACCCCAACTTGATTGGAAACCAGCACCACCGAGACCGTAACAATGAACAACACGGCCCTTTCTTTCGATACGATAGCCGCCTTCTCTGTATGGTCTGAAACCGACTTGTTCTCTGACGATTTCAAGGTTCTCCCAGTTGTATTGTGGAAGGTAATGAGCACAACGACCTAAGATTCTAGTTCTTAAAGCGTCGTCGACATACTTGGTTTCGACGCCCTTTTGGAAACAACCACCGATGATTAATTCACCTTCACGTCTAGGCATGATGTATAAAGCTTCATCTTCTAAATCGAGATCAACGACGGTGATTTCCTTCAAACCGGTGGTGTTCTTGGCAACGAAGACGACACCACGGACAGGGTAGATTTTCTTCTTCTCTTCTGGCTCAAGATCTTCTAATTCACGGGCTAATAAACCAGTACAGTTTATAACGACATCGGCACGTTTACCTGAAGCGTGTAAATCGAAAGCATCGCTTAATTTCTTGATGGTGTTTCTACGAATGGCGAATCTTGCATTTGGACCTTCGGCAGCACCAGACATTCTCCAACATTCGTTAAGTAAGAATGTCATGTAGTAACTTGTTCTAATGACTAAACCGTTAAATTGGAAACCATATGCGAATTTCTTAGTATCGAATTCAGACTTGTCTAATTCTCTGAATCCACATTCAACTGCAAACTCGCCTCTACCAAACCATGGGACTTCTTTGACATAACCATCCTTGGCGAATCTTTCATTGGTAGCGAAATATGTGTTGAGTCTTGCAGTGACACCCGCTTCAGGTCTAGTCTTGATGAAATCTTGGTACTTCCGGTACCCGACAGTGTCGATTTCTTGGACGAATTTGTCTTCTAATGTGGCAAAGGATTCCCAGTTGGCACCTGCGATTGGAGAGGTGTAGATCTTCTTGAATTCAAAATCGGTTGGAAAATGTTGAGAAACAATTGTAACTTCATTGAGTGGATTTTCCTTTAAAAGCTTGTATGCGTTGGTGATACCAATAACACCGGATCCGACGACAACGATCTTAGTCATTGCTTGTGTGTGTTTGATGTCTTTACAGAAGGAAGGAGGGGTGGAAGAAAGAATGATGAATAGGAGACAGCTCTGATAGAAGAGAAAGCCAAGGTGAAAAATATGGGACGATGGTACAGTCATTAGTCATTGTCCTCGGCGAGCGGGCAGCGATAAGAAAGAGTAAGCGCCGCTTTCTGGCAACCTGAGCGGTTGAGAGATCGTACAGAGTTCAGGATGTTACCAGATGAACATGTTATGTTTTACAAAATATAGACGGTATGAAAAGGAATTTTATGTAGAAGATGAAGGGTGTAAGCTTTAGAAAGTGATACGATGATTAATGCATGCAACCACGACTAGGATTCGTGGTCGCTTGGTGCAACGCTGGCACCTCTTAATGTAACGTCTTCGTCGTCATCATCTCTCAGAGACCAGTTGAGATAGTCGGAGTCGTTGCTTTCTTGCAAGGTACCGAGGTCACCAGGAGTCATAGCACCGTACTTGTTGTCTCTTGGGGAACCTGGTACACTCAAAGGTCTAGTCAACTTGATCTTTTCGTCGCTTTCGAATGGGTTGATGTTTTGGTTGAAATCTTCTGGGTATGCTCTTCTCAAGGCTAACATTCTAGCCTTGACGTATTCTAATCCCATTCTCTTCCAGTCCAATAAGTCGCTCAATCTTTCGACTCTGTTTCTTTGGTTGATTCTTTGTCTTCTAGTTTTTTGAGCGAATTCGAACATTTGATCGGTCAATTGATTGATGGATTCGTCAACAGACTTCATTCTTCTGTCGACAATGTAGATACCGTAATCTTGGGAGTTTTCAATCAAGTCTTCCATGTAACAACCGAAACCGGATAAATTAGTGGTGATGGAAGGAATACCCATGACTGTACATTCAGCAGGAGTGTAACCCCATGGTTCGTAATAAGATGGGAAGACACCTAAGTGACAACCTCTGACGAATTCGTCATAATCGATTGGCAAGACTGGGTTAGAAGAGTTCAAGAATTCAGGGTGGAAAATAATCTTAACTCTATCTTCCTTCTTGTTGAACAGTTGACAAGATCTGATTTGGTTTAAGATTGGATCTGTTGAATCATCAACCATGTTATGAGTGACGATTGCAGGTAAAGTATCTCTCTTCATTGCGATCATTCTTCTCTTCAATAAGACTCTGTCACTTGACTTCAAGATGTCATCTAAATCTGGTAATTCTGTCTTGTTAGAATCGTTGAAATGGTGTGGATCTTGACACCAAGATAATAATCTCTTGCTCATAGCATCTTGAATATCCTTAACGGTGTTTTCTAATTGTCTGATGACGGCTTGACCTC
>JAJMLU010000595.1:89763-116428 GCA_030569835.1 Pichia sp. NRRL Y-27261
TGTTGTCACACAGGACGAGCGATTGAGAACCAGTTTGAGAAACATCGCCGGTGTTCCGCTGTGTTTCTTGTACAGAAGTGTCTTGGTCATGGAACCAATGAGTAAGGTCACAAAGAGAGTCGTCGATGCTGTCGAGAGACTCAAGTTGACACAGGGTTTGAACAGTTCTGACGCCGGTAAGAGACTGCGTGATATCGAGGAAGAGGAGGAAAACAAGGAAGCAGAGAAGCAACAACCGAAAAAGAAGAAGATAAAGGGTGTCAACCCATTAGCGATGAAGAAGAAACAGACAAAGAAGCCCACCCCGGCTCCTAAATCAGAGAAAGAAGAATCCAAGGAAGGAGGAGAAGATGGCGAAAAGAAGAAGCGTAGAAGAAGAAAGCACGGTAAGTCGGCCACCGGCAACGAAGACGCAGACGGTGCAGAAATACCCGTTCAAGCTGAAACCACAGAAACTAAAGAACCAGCAGCAGCATCCGAAGCCCCTGCTGCCGAAGAAGAAACAGCTGACGATTAGATGTCGACAACCGTCGTGTATCCCCCAAACCAAACAACACAATCTTATAGAACTCCGTTATAGCACTAATAAACTCCCATAGTAAAGTCCCCATAGTAAAGTCCCCATAGTAAATTTTACGTGCGCCGTGCGCAGTTCGCCAGCCGCCACTTCGGCGACAACATGAAAACAACAAGAGCCCTTTTGATCTACACCATTAACGTGTTTTCTTCTCCGGGCAAACCACGCCAATTAGCAGTGTCACGCCCACAAACACACCAGCCACCACCTTAACAATGGATTTCGATCAACAGGTCTTTTTGAGACAGGTGTTCCTAGAGAGCGCCAATATACTACAGGACAGGCACCTCTATCAGTCTGCTCGATGGTCAAGTGAAGCTTTGAATGGTATGGCTCCTCTAACTGCAGACCAGCAGTATGCCGAATACCAGTTGGCAAAGAGATCATCACACAATGCGTCAAATTCCAACAACCCGAACAGCAGCAAACTTTATGGGAATCCATTGGCATCTCCGCTTTCTTCTTCGTTGATCTTCGAATCAAGCATGTCAACATCTGCCTCCGCCTCTGCTTCTGCAACAGGCACCAGTGCAAGCATAATGCCAGGCTCAGCATTACTCGAAAGCCCTAGAGCGTCCAGATTAAGAAACCCAGATATGCAGAACCTAGCAAATAATTCAGAAAACGACGAATTCCTATTGTTTACCGAAAGAGACAAGCTTTCACTAGCAAGTACCTACTTCAATTGTAAAGAATTCAATAGATGCTATCAAGTATTAAAAGATTGTAAAAGCTCTAAAGCTGTCTTTGTCCGTCTATATGCGATGTACCTGAGTGGCGAGAAGAAGAAGTCAATTGAAAACGGTGCAATCTTAGGACAGAATGATAACAATACACAAAACTCGAATTTCTCTTTCATCATCAAAGAACTAGAAGTTTACAGAAAATCGTTAAACATAACCCATTTGACCGATCCTTTCCTTTTGTATTTACAAGGTATCATATATTTGAAATCGAAAAAGTTTACACACGCACAAGAGATGTTTTATCAATCGGTAGCCATTTATCCAATGAACTGGAGTTGCTGGAAAGAGCTGATATCAAGTCTATCGACTTTCAGTGAAGCTCTGAAAATGATAAACAGACTCCAAAAGAATTCCAGATTCACAGACAAAAAGGAATTCTACATCATGTTCCTCTTCTTTAAGATCACAGTCTATCAAGAATTCTTCCAAATATCCAGCGAGATAATATCAAATTTGAACGATTTAACGGAAATATTCCCTAGGTTCAGTTTCCTAAAGACCCAAAAGGCTTTGATTTCGTACAATGAATTAGATTATACCACAGCCGAATACATCTTTGATGATATATTGAAATCAGACCCAATGAGATTGGATGAACTGGATATTTATTCGAATATTTTATATGTCATGGAAAACAAATCAAAGTTATCCTACCTTGCCCATTATGCATCCGACGTTGATCCTGCCAGACCAGAAACATGCTGTATTATTGCTAACTACCATTCTATTAAATTTGATCACCAGAAGGCAATCATGTACTATAAGAGAGCATTATCATTGAGTCAAGATTGTCTAAGTGCTTGGACTTTAATGGGTCACGAATTCGTTGAATTGAAAAACTCTAATGCTGCAATTGAAAGTTATAGACGTGCTGTCGATACAAACAATAAAGACTTTAGAGCATGGTATGGGTTAGGACAAGCATATGAAGTTCTAGATATGCATCTATATTCATTATACTATTATCAACGAGCATGTTCATTGAAACCAATGGATAAACGAATGTGGCAAGCTATTGGAAATTGTTGTGAAAAACTTAAAGAATACGAAGATGCAATTAAAGCATATAAGAAAGCGTCTTCTGTTTCCGTGGATTCTGACCCAATTATACTGTACAAATTGGGTTCTCTATTTACTATACTTGAAGATATTAAGAGTGCTAAACATTACATGAAACTATGTATAGAGGAAGAAATGAATGGCGATATATCGGATGAAACGATAAAAGCCAGACTATGGCTAGCCCATCATGAATTATCGAGCAAAAACTGGCAGCTGGCCTACAATTATGCCATAGAACTCACGCAGGGTACGTCTCAAGAAATAGAGGAGGCTAGAACAGTTGCCAGGGAGGCTCGTGTGAAACTCAACAATACTTCTAATTCAGGGTTTTTATAGGAATTAGCTTGAATAGGTATCCTAGATATTCGTAACAGTAATACATATATGTGCATGTCATCTGATCTAAAAACCGTATTGGTTCTTAGTGTAATTCATTGGTGGGATGTTTGGATGTTCAACAGCAGAGAAGTTTATACTTTCAACGTGTGTTCCGTTGTTTTCATCAGGTGTCATTTCAATGACCGCACCGAGATTTCCTTGAACGTCACAATAGTTAGGTGCACTAAAAACTGTACACAACAATCCATTGTGTTCCCATTCATAACCGTTTTGTCTGACTTCGTGGGATCTGATAACACCCTTCAAGTTATTCTTTTCAACGAAGTTCTTGGTAATATCAGGTCCGAATTGTAATCCAATACCACGCTTGGATAACGATCTACCTTCTTCAACTTGTGGATCGGTCCAAAGTAATTCCATTTGGATACCCACCTTTGGTGGTTGACCGTGGACATTCTTGAATCTATTTATTTCACGGATTGAATCTAATGTAATACTATCATCACTGAACAAACCACCATGCATGACCAAGTAGTCGTCGTTAATTAATGTACAATATGGCAAGTTACCGAAAGATTCACTGAAACATTTGAATAACTTTTCATTATATTTGAATTTACATTCATCTTTGAAACCATAAACGGAATTCATATCATCAGTTTCATGATTACCTCTGTTAAGGAAAACTTTATTTGGGTATAATACTTTTAATGCGTATAACAAGAACGCAACTTCACAACCCCATGAACCTCTGTCGACAAAATCACCATTGAAAAGATAAACGTGATCATCACTGACACTACCAAAGGTTTTGAAAATGTTTAAAACATCATAATATTGACCATGGGTGTCACCACAAACAGTGACCTTTTTAACATTTTCTAAATATTGGTAACCGTTTTCGGCATTAGGTTTATTCTTAAATCCAATTTCAACCATTGAGCTTTCATTCTTGAAAATAGTATTGACAGCACTGACAATTGCAAATGCATCGTATTTACATAATTTTCCACCATTACGGAAAACTTCAGTCATTTTAGTAATATATTCTTGTGTTAAACCACTGGAGATCACAACATCACCTGTTGATTCATTGACAATCTCAACTTCTAGGGACTTTGGCATGTCATTACTGCTGTTTTCCAAGTGGCTGATATCGTTCCAGTTGATGGATGCAAATATACTCTTTTCGACAACATCAATAGCTTGTTCGAATTTGATTCTTTTGAGTTCATTTGAAATTTCCGTAGATAATAACTTAATTTTAACATCACCACTAGCAATAGTTCTAGCTTCTTTTAAGTCTTTTAATGCGACGCTGAGTTCTCTGATGGCATAGTTTGCAACAGCACGACGATATAAACTCTTGACGAATAATTTATCATGATCTAAAGAAAGAGTACAATCGTTGATGGCCAAACCGTAATTTTCCAATTTAAGCTGAGCTTGTGCTCTATTTGAATAAAGAATAGATAAGGCATGTGCGTGTTTGTGGCTGTGATTTCTGACATCTTCAACATTTTCAGAGATTATATTGACGTCTTCTTTAACTGATACATTGTCTTCGGTTTCTAATTCTGTGATGGCTTTCGTGTAATTTTCGATGGCAAGCGGGAAATTTTGATGCTTGAATGCATCATTTCCTAGTCCCTTGAAATGGACATAGAGCTCTTCCTTGTCCATGTTACTTGTCATACTGATACTGGTCCCGATGGGTATGAAGAGATCCCGTTTGACGGACGAGGGGTGCCGTTCTAAAAGGGCCTGGAGATTCAGAATAAAATTGGAAAATTGAGATTTCTTCGATTCGTTCAATTTTTAATCGTCGCTGTCAAAAGGTTAACAAAAAGTTTGTGTGCCCGCTGTGAGCTCGTTTGTGTATTCCAAAACTGGTAATCCTAAGACAGCCGCCAACGGCTTGGCTCTTGCGACGCCGGGCATATCGTTCTTTAGAGCTGCCTGTTCCCATGCACACAGCAGTCTCTAAGATGTAGTCACGGGGTCTACAGAAACAAATATATCTAAGAGAACGAATGGTTTTAATAACAATCACAAGACATAAATCCTTTTACCTAAAGCCGCCTGAAATATTACGTAAGCACACGCCAAATGTATATGGTGAAGGAATGTTAAGTATTCCCAGCACATAGGAAGATACACAATGTTAACTACAAACGGGAAGGCATGGCAAGATATGTATGACAGTGAAGAAGCAGTATGTCTAAGCGAAACCTAATTTTGAACACTGTTAAAAAGACATGTACAGCCGAGAGAAGATGGAAGATAACAAAAGCTATCGAATTAACGGGGTTTGTGTGGTGTAAATCCTGATAAGTATTCGGTTATATCAGCATGGTTTGAAATCACATGCAGTGTATCTAAAAAGGCGGATGATACTTCCGCTATCTAATCAGACAGGTACACACTAAATGCTATCAAATATTTGACACATTAACCCGGGATTTCCTAATGCGGAAAATTACCTTATCTCATGGATTCTATCTAATCCAAACAACACGCAAGAGGAGCCGACTATATATAATACCTATTGTTCTCCGTATCTCAAGTCTCGATAATTCTTGTTAAAAAGATTGTTCAGATACAAATCAACGATAAACACAAAATGGTATTATCAGGAATTGCACCAGAGATTGACGTTAATGAAGGAATCACAAAGTCGTTGGACAAGTTGATCAAGCCTTGGGGATTCCCATCCCCAACATCATATGCATTCACAAATGCAAAGATTGTCGACACTGTGAAGGGGGAAACATGGTCAAACTTAACTGTTTTAACAAAGAATGGATACATTGAAGACTTGGTAGTTGGAGATTCATACGATGATTTCGAATATACGACAATTGATTGTACGGGTAAATATCTTTGTCCTGGTTTATTTGACTTCCATGTTCACATCACTGCCGTCCAGGGGGAGACTGATTTGCATAGTACAGTTAGAATGCCTCAAAATATCATGTTATTAAGAGTTGCAGCTGCTAGTAGAGCAACTTTAGAAAGAGGATTTACCACTGTGAGAGATTGTGGTGGTATGGAACATTATATTGCGGATGCAATTGAAGATAATATTATTATTGGACCTAGAGCATTCTTTTGTGGTAAAGCAATGGGCCAAACTGGTGGTCATGCGGATAACAGGCCTCGTAATCTTCCAGGTTATGCATTTGAAACTTGTGAGTGTCACCTCGGTAAGATCGGTGCCGTTGCAGACGGTGTTGAAGGCTGCATGAGAATGGCCAGAGAACATTTCAGAAGAGGTGCATCCTTCATTAAGATAATGAGTGGTGGTGGTATTGCCACTCCAGCAGATGAAATTGAACATGTTCAATATACTGAAGAAGAAATCACTGCGATTGTTAAAGTTGCAGATAATGTCAATTCATATGTCACTGCACACGCTTACACCACCAAGGCAATCAAAAGATGTATCGAATGTGGTGTTAAGGGTATTGAGCACGGTAACATGATTGACGACGAATGTGCCAAGCTGATGGTCGAAAATGACTGTTTCATCTGTCCAACGTTAGTCACTTATAAAGTTCTCGGTTCTGATCAGTTCAGTACTTTCTTACCTCCAGATGCTAAGGTCAAAAACTCCGTTGTTTTGAAAGCTGGCTTACAATCGTTGATCACGATCAAGAAGCATGGAATTAAAATGTGTTTTGGCTCTGACTTGTTAGGAAGTTTGGCAGGATACGAAACTAATGAGTTCTCTATTAGAAGTAAAATTTTAGAACCACTTGAAATTTTGCAATCTGCAACAATTACTCCTGCAAGTATCATGAAAGTTGACACATTAATCGGACAAATCGGTAAAGGATTTTATGCAGATATTTTAATCATGGAAAACAATCCTTTGGAAGATATTACAGTTCTTGACCAGCCTGAGAAGAATTTACTTGCAGTTTTGAAAAATGGATTGGTCTACCATACTCAATGGGATAGCTTGAAATCAGACGTTCCACAAAAGTTTGCAGCTTAGACAGCAGATGATATATAAAACATTTATTAAGATTTTATTTACAGTTTCTACCCAAGTACATAGATCGATTATAAACCTGCCCCGTAACGCCCACTACGTATATCATAATGATCACCACTCTTTGTGATATATCTGACATATGGATAACTTGTGTAGTTCATCTTTGGCTCGTTAATCTTCAAGTATCTGACTTGTAAACCACTAGTGACGAAACCTTGCATTTCGAACTTGACGTTGATTGGGATTTTCCTGAAATTCATTAAATCGGATTCATTGATGACACTCAAAAGCATCAATTCTGCAACCATGACGTATTCTTTTCCACCTTCGATTTTATGGAATTTCCATCTGATGAAGTTGTCGGATGGCATGTACTTTAATTTACCCTTCTGGTAGTGGAATTTAGGAGAGTCTATATCGCTTGGGACAGGTATCTTGACTTCGACTTTATTGGCGCTGACTTTATTCTTGAAATTGGCCTTTATTTTGACCATGATTTCCAATCTTGTATTTGAATGATTTTTGAATTTGTATTCGATTAGGAACAATGGTTTTAAGACATTGGAGTGAACTCTGTATGTGATCAAGTCGCATTCTCCGTCCGGAGGAATGAACGATATAACTTTATCGGCTTCGAATTTCGACAATCTAACACATTGATGGAATTTAACATCTTCAACTTCGATGGATTTCTTTTCGTTTTCATTTGATTTCAAATCTGTTGTTTGGGCAGTCAAACTTCTGATAGAATTGAGACCACTGTTGATGAATTTTTCATTGAGCCCCAGCTGTAATTCCGGCATACCCGATAAATAACTCTTTAATCTGATATTACCGTAGATTTCACTTGTTAAGATTTGGCCCTTTGAATTGATCAACATGTCTATACTTTCGATAACGTCAAGATATGCCTCGTTCTTCTTGTAGAGGATACCCTGAGGTCTCCACGAGATCTGGTTGGTCAACGTGGAAGGTGGGGCTCTCCGGTCCTGTTTAGCCTGCTTGATCTTCTTGTGTGTTGAAGTTGCAGAAGACGAGACCTGGCTGATCAATTTCTCGAATGTGAATGATTGTTGTGTGATGTATTCTTTCAAGATCTTGTCGTCGGTCAACTGTGGGATACCGAAATCCATCATTTCGTCTAGCAATTCGTAGATGATGGAGTAGTTGTCCTTGATGGAGATTTCGTTTAGTTCTTTGAAGTGGTGTGTTAACACGTCGATCAAATCATTCAAGTAGACGAGAGTATTGAAGACATTGATGTCCGATTTGGAGATCGCCAGGACGTAAATGTCGTTGTGAATGATGAAGGAGTAGGAGTAGCCGTTGTTGTAGATGACGGGAGGGCAGTCGCTCTCTGTGAGGTTCGTTGTGAGGTTTGTGGAGTTGGAACTGTTCTTGATCAAGAGAAGCGGGAACGAGTCCACCAAGTTTGCGGGTATGTCGCCCTTGTAGTCTCTGTGGATGAGCGGACGGGCCTTGGAGTCGAGCAGGTAGACGATGGAGGCCATGGCTGGTCTGTGTGGGGGTCAATTGTGGGGAGGGGAGACGGTCAAGCCTGCAGAAGACGCCAGCAAACATGCCCATATCAACATCCACATCACCCACATGAACACCAACATCAACACAAAACCGCCAGGAGGCAAACTTCTGCCCGCTGACGTAAGCACCGCGTCGATCGACGTGCCCGGGAAAAAAGAAAATAAATGCGAAAATGGCCCCCAATCTTATCCGATAAGGCCTTCCCTTCGTAATTTCCCCCCTCCCAGAAATCCCCAGAAATATCCACACAAACGACAGCCTGGTCACCCTTTGTGTACTTTTGGCCTGTCTTCTGCACTACTGGACGGCTCTCTGGCACTCTCTCCACGCTACAACCACCAACAACCACCCACCCACACAGGCTCACCACTCATGACCATCGACACAGAGGTGAAACACGCCAGTGTCGTGGCTACGAAGCAGCAACGTTCCCTCCCAGAGGCACACCGGTTTGCCTCTTCCGTGCTATCAAATACATCACACTATCTTAACATTGCACTCTCTTCTCCGCACTGGCAGTTGAAGGATTTGCTCGTTTCCTCGTCATATTCCGACTTCAACGGCGACATCACCGGGAATGCAGACCCGACCTTCTATTTCCCCTACAAAAACAGAATATTTTCGTTTAAATACTCGTCTATCTTATCATCGGACCCCAAAACGAATATTCACACAAAGATCATCAAGTACTCCTCCATCAAATTCCAGTCCAGTCCTCGCTGTCTCAAACAGCTCGACGGGATAGTCGTCGCCGGTGGTATCAGCACCACTTATGACCCAGATACAAATCCAATAGGTCTGCATAAGGGGTCCTTTTCGATATACAATCCAATCAACTCTATTACCGAAAATATCCAGATTGGGGAATTCATTACGAACTCGGTCTCCATCAACAAACTGCCGACTTCCGACTCATGCCATTACAGGACGTATCTTTGTAACAATGACAAGTTCCTTTACCAATTCGATATTACCCCAGCTAGAGTGATACAGTCTGCAAACCCATTATACCTGAAAACTGCATTAAATCACTCGATCCTATCCCCAGACGGTAAAACTCAAGTTGTTGTCGGTGATTCATCCAAAATATTTGTCTCACATCCATTAGACAACAGTCCCGTTCCAAGTTTAAATAACTACGACGTCATTCAAACAGAGGGAGATTGTGGGTTTTCCACGGCCTTTTTACCAAACAACTATCATTTTGTGACATGTTTCCAAGATGGATTGGCTTTGATATTCGACATGAGAAACCTCTCCAACCCGCTCCATAAACTCCATTCGACACGTCCACGAACCCAGCCGGGTGCGTTCAGAGTTGTCAAAGCCGCCGACTACAATAACGATTTGGTTTGTATATCCGAACATCAAGGTCGTGTGCATCTCGTTGATACAAGAAACTTCAACAACCACTCAGTCCTATTGATGCCTAAATATCTATACAATGTTCCACCGATGATCAGTGTCGCATACAAGGGTGATGATGATGCCGAAGGAGAAGACGAGATGAATGATCACAATAGCAATAGTTATTTCAAAATGTTTGGGAAATACCCAATTGCTATCTCTCCGGATGATCGTAGGGATGCGTCCGATCAATGGTACAATCAACCGATACTGAAAGACATCGACGATTTCAAGGATTTGGATAAGTTTGGAGGTGATTTGAATTTAGGATATTTGGAAAGTTATAGATACATGGAAAATAAGTACAGGGTGTACAACGGTTCCTATGGTTTTGTGAATGACGATACCACTGCTGAGAGCAATCAAATGAATTCATTCAAAATCGTGTTACAAGGAACATACGACCGGGAAGGAGTGTTAAAGAAACATCCTTCAGAACCTTATTCGAGTAATTTACTCACCTATCGGGACTCGTATCCTGTACAATACAGAAAAAGAAAGTACGCTGAAGATACACACGATGATAACGATATGGACATTGATGATGAATTGCGTGCGTACGATGATGAAGAAGCACTGAACACAGATATACGGCATGTGGATGATCAATGGTGGAATACCGAGTATCAACAGGTGAAACCTCATACTCATGTCTGGCCATGGGGTAAGAAGATATTTAAAAACGATAGTCAGAACGACGATGACTACGTTGAGCACGAGGCCAGCGGGAACAACATCATCATGGAAACCCCATACAGGGATCCGTTTTTCTATGTTGACTCGGATATCGAGATCAATGGACTGGAATTAGCCAACAGAGACGGTAAATCTACACTTTGTATTGGAACAAAAGAAGGTATTATTTTTTGGGATGTTAATAATTGGAAGAGAAGGTGTTTCCCTTCTTATGGGTATGTTTGAGTATAATAAGTAAAGACATTTTATACATAACTAATGTTTATAAATTTTAAAAAAAAGATTCAAGTAAACTTGGGTTCGGTTTGACATTAATATACAAAGTAGAAGTAAATGGTAATAAATAAAGATACATAATAGATGTTTCCTCTCTCATCTATAGAATTGGGGTCTGTTGACGTTCAGGCCGTATTCGTCCAATGCACTGCTCAAGTCTTCGATGGTCAAGACGGCCTTTTCCTTGTTTTGGCTGGCACCGGTTGGGTTTAAATTACCACCATTAATGTTGGAATCGTCCACGGCACCGGATCCGTCTTCGTTTGCGCCTGCAGCTCCGTTGGGAGCACCGTTGGCGACGTCGTTGCCCGAGTTCGAGGCGGCGTTGCCGCCCTTGGCTCTTGCCATCGTGGCCATCATCAAGGCTCTAGATCGAGCCTGTGGGTTGTTTGCAGAATAGACGGCACTGTTAGAACGAATTCTTGAGTATTCATAAGCGTCTGTGGCTATATCCGATATGAATTTCTGTGTAGCCAAGGCCAGGAGTCTTTTGATCTTGGTTGCTTCGACGTTTGCGGAGCTGTTTGCGGCGAAATTCAAGTCCAAACCTGACTTCCCGATGTAATAGTCGGTGACGGCGTCGGGTATTATAGGTGTGAAATCTGGGTCGTCTAGCAAGTCTAGCAACTCGTCCAGGGTCTTGTCTGCTCTCGTGAGCTGCGGGATGTTGGGCATGTTGAACGTCTCTTCGTCGACGTCGCCGTCGCCCTCGTTGTCGGCGGTGCTTTCTTTATCGGCGTCTGGTTTGGCCGTCTGTTGTGGAGTCTGGAGGTTGGTGGTGACGTCGTCGTCCATGTCGAAGTCCATGTCTGCGGGGTTGGCACCGTTGTCGAGCTCGTCGATGTCGTTGGAGGAGAAGAGGCCGGACATGTTGCCTCTGGTGTGTTGTGTGCTGTGTGGTGTCTGGGAGGGAGACCCCGCTGTGAACCAAAGACCGTGTCCCGTATACACCAGAGGCCAGGGTCAAATTCATGTCGCCGTCCTGACACTTCCCAATCTTCTCTCCCACGCTGTGGAGCTCGCGAAGTGAGGCGGCCGGTTGGATCTCAGTTCCCACCTCTGGGGCCTCTGGATTAATAATGACAAATGACACTCTCTGTCACTGCAGAGTATATAAAGGGAACGGGTCCCCCGTTTGCCCTGCTCTCTTTCTGCTGTCAAGAGCTCTTCCCGGTCTTTCCCTCCCCCTCCCTTCTCTTTCTCCTCTCCATGCTCAAAAACGCAATGAAATCCCATTATCAATATCTAGTCATTGGAGGCGGTTCCGGTGGTGTTGCTTCGGCTCGTCGTGCCGCCAAGTATGGCGCTTCCACCCTTTTGATCGAATCAAAGGCCATGGGCGGTACCTGTGTCAACGTCGGATGTGTCCCAAAGAAAGTCATGTGGTACGCCAGCGACATGGCCTCCAAATTGAAGTTGGCTTACGACTACGGCTTCACAAACACAAAAGATCTTAACCTGGAATTCGACTGGAAAAATTTCAAGGCTAAAAGAGATGCCTACGTTCACCGTCTTAACGGCATCTACGAAAGAAACTTAACTAAGGAAGGTGTCGATTACGTCTACGGGTTTGCCAGATTCTCCAAGGACGGTAAGTCCATCGAAGTCGTCAAGAACGAAGATCAACAAGTTCAAACATTCACCGCTGATAAAATCTTAATCGCAACCGGTGGTAGATCCGTCATTCCAACCGATATCCCGGGCTATGAATTCGGTATCGAATCCGACGGCTTCTTTGACTTGGACTACCAACCAAAGTCCGTCGCCATTGTCGGTGGTGGTTACATCGGTACTGAATTCGCAGGTGTCTTCAACGGCTTGGGTACCAAGACCCACATGATCTTGCGTGGTGACTCTGTCTTAACCAAGTTCGATCCAATCATCAAGGAGACTATCCAAGAAACTTACATCAAGGAAGGTGTCAACATCTTAACCCACGTCAAGGTCACCAAGGTTGAAAAATTACCATCTGGTGAAAAGAAAATCTACTTAACTGACGACTCAACCTTAGTTGTCGATGAACTGATCTGGACTATGGGTAGAAAGTCGCTATTGGGCATTGGTTTAGAAAACGCCGGTGTTGAATTAAACAAGAAGGAACAAATCGTCGTTGACGAATACCAAAGAACCAACGTCGAAGGCATCTACTCCTTAGGTGACGTTGTCGGTAACTTGGAATTAACTCCAGTTGCTATTGCTGCAGGCCGTAAATTATCTAACCGTTTATTCGGCCCTGAAATCTATGTTAACCAAAAGCAAGACTACGAAAACGTCCCAACTGCCGTTTTCTCTCACCCAGAAGCGGGTACTATCGGTTTGACTGAAGGTGAAGCTATTGCCAAATACGGTGCCGACGATATCAAGGTGTACCGTTCCAAATTCAACGGTATGTACTATGCTATGAGTGATCACAAGACCCCAACTGCATACAAGTTGATCTGCGTCAAGTCCAAGAACGAGCTCGTTGTTGGTCTGCATATGGTTGGTGATGCATCCGGTGAAATCTTACAAGGTTTCGGTGTCGCCATCAAGATGGGTGCAACCAAGCAAGATTTCGACAACTGTGTCGCCATCCACCCAACATCTGCAGAAGAATTAGTTACATTAGTATAGGTGTGTATGTGTACATATATAGGTTAAAGTATTAAAATCTTATTATAACAATTACAAATACAAAAAAGACAATATTAAATTAGTAAAATTAGAGATTATTATTATTATTTGTTAAGAACCAGTTTAACAGGCTCCTTTTCGTCGACATAAAGCCCATGCTCTTGGATGTATCTGATGACGCTATTTGGTAATAAGTATTGAACACTCATATTTCTTCTTAAAAAGAGTCGAACCTTGGTCGAACTAATATCATTGTAAATCAATTGTTTGATAACGAGGATGTTCTTCCGATGCTCGTACATTATATCGTGACTTAACAAAAAGGATCTGACATCGCTACCGGTTCTTTCGACAATCAAACAACCATAGTTACCTAAAATATGGTGCAGGTCTTGCTCGGCCCAAACGTTCGGTTCGCCCATACTTTCGATTAAATCACCACCTGCTAGCAACATGATCTTAACACCTAATCTGGAGTCGCCGTTTTTGCTCAATATACCTTGTCTTTTAATATTGATTTCTTCATTAAAGTGATCCAGCACGAGGGCGGTTCTTGTGTATTTTGGCTGTAAACTTTCCCATGCATCAACCATCAACCAAGAAGATGTACGTTCACATGCCAATTCACACATCCGAACACGGTGGTGGGCAGATGCTAAACCTGGCTTTCTGTAGTTGTCACTAACAGGAGAGAAATAGGCACCAATGACTTCGAATCTGGTTTGCTCTCTGACGGCATCTAAAGCCATTTCAAACATACGTAGATGCAAATAAGTAATCGGAGAGAACGAGCCACAAGCGACAATAACTAACGGGAACTTGTTCGAGGATGTCATCTGCTCCTTTAATCTGTGTGTTGGGAAGCTATAATCTGTCAAGCTTTTCGATTGTCTTTGAATACCATGTGGAACTTCTTCTAAATCTGCAATTTGGTATGAATGGACTTTGGGACCTTTATCACTTAAGAAAGAGTGTGTACGATGGTTGACTGGCGGTATCGGCACGGGAGCGGAGTCTTCTTGTTGTGATGTAAGTTGTGGTGATGAAATACTAGATGCAGTCTCAATGACTAAAGAGTCTTCAATTATGTCTCTGCTTGCTGCGTCGCTCACGTTATTTCTTTCATTGGAGTCGTCACCTTCGTCACTGGAACTGAAAGGCTCCAATGCGGTCGGTTGCTTAGGAATCTTGTTCTTAATGTGCTTGATGCTGCCCTTAGCGGTTGTCAATCTGTGTTTGGAAACAGAAGGTTCGATTGGCTTGTCCAAATCGTTGAGGTAATCTGCAAGAACTGGTGGCTGGATTGGGCGTCTGTTCGGTATCAGTGTTGGAGGCAATGTTGGCTCGACATCTGGGTTTGTGGATGGGGGCTGGAAATCAGGGGCGTGTGTTGGATCCATTGTGATTGGTTGCTGTGGCTATTGGATGGATACACAGTTTCAGATGAGTATACAGAATATAAAACGGATCAGTGGAAGTGCCGGAGAAAGCGTGGAGGGGTGGGTATGCGGTGGACGGAGCCGTGGAATGGCAGCTGGGGGTGTCTCTGGATGTGTGTGTCGGACGATGGACTCCTGTGGGGACCCTGTGGTACTTATACGACGACGGGTGGAGATCCGGGTGTGCAACCCGATAACCCCCATGGCGACATCCAGTGACTTCACCACCACCACCACCACTGAGTGGGACGGCCTGTCCTCCAACGCTCGACGAACTGGGAAGGAAGCACCCGATGACTCCTCTTTGACAGTGCTGCGCCACTAGAGGCCTACTGCGCCACCCGCTTCCACACCTCGAGCCAGTCCCACGACACGGCATCTGTCGTAGAAGGACCGGAAGAACTATTCCGGATAAACATCTCCGGATCAATGTCGTCCAGCTCCACCCCACAGACGGCAACTCCGCCAGGCGTTATCGACCCGGCAGCACTGCCGATGGACGCTTTGGCAACGGCCGTCTGGGTGGACTTGAGGGCGGCACTGGAGGCATTCCGGATCACTCGTCCACTGTCGTCCTTACGACTGTTCCGGCTCGTGTTCACGCTGGACGTGTTCCCGTAGAACGACATCGGTTGTCGATCCAACAACCCGAGATCGCACAGTCTCTCCCAGCAGATTTGGATAGCATCACGGTCAAGGAGATACCCACCTTCGTTGTCCTTCAGCGACATACCAACCACTTGGATCTTCGCCTGGATATCACGTCTGGCGACAAGAATCATCTTGGAATACTCGTCAAAAGCCATGTCGAAATTGATCTGATAGACGTTGTTCTTGATCTTCGCTCTGATACACGAGATAAGCAGCTTCAGTTCAGTTTCACTGAGGGTCTTGATCATTTCCACATTCCTGTTCTTGTAATCTTTCAAATGGTTATACGTAAGCTCCTCGAAATTGGTCATGAGATAAACAATCAATTCATTTCGAAGTGCGTTCAGGTCCCTGATACTGTAGAAATTTTCAACAATCAATCGACGTAATGGACCTTTGTTGTATATGCGTTCCTTGATGTTTTCATTGAATGCACTTCTATACTTCTTCAAGTCATCGTGAATATCGTTGGCATCAGAAATTGTAATCTCGTTACCTTCAAAGCAGACCATATTGTAAACACATTGACAGAATTCATCTAACTCTCTAACCTTGTTAATCTGAATTATTCTCTGACTAAATCTACTCTTCACTCTCTTCTCTAGCTGTTCTCTTACAGTGGTCTTTGTACTGATCCCAATCACACTGATCGTAGTTCCCCTTCCTCCAGCCTCACTTTCTCCTCCTGTCTTTGATGACGACGATTGTGCCATGTCGAACAAATTGTACAATAACGTCTGTTTGGCACTGTGTGTGTATCTGTCAATTTCGTCGATGATGAAGACAATAGGAATGAAAAGAGATGGTTTCTTTGCACTCTTGGATCTAACCCCGTGTTCTCGATTTATATCATCTTCTTCGTTTAATCTGGTACGGTCGAGAATTTCAATAATCACGTTCATGGTGTTGGTGACTGTTTTCTGTTCGAACGTGGCCTTTCTTAAAACTTCTCTTTCTAATGGGTTATACTTCTCCAAATACCAATCCAATTGACGTGCAATCTCTTTGATTGCAGCATTGTCATCTTTGAAAAATGATCCGTTTAATCTGATCGTGAAAAATTCGTACTTTTGCTGGAGATCATTTAATGAGGTTTCGACAAGAACAGTCTTGCCGACACCACGGGGACCAATGATGATCGCAGACTTGCCCTCTCTGAGTTTGAATGTGTTCTCGAGTAAGGTGTAGATCTGTTGGTATTCCAAGTCATTATTGGCGAATTTGTTTCCTTTATAGAGGTTTCTAGGGTTCAATTTCTGTATCACTTCGAGGCGCACCACCTCCCCATAGTAGACATTCGGGTGAGGACTGTCTTCGAAGAAGTTTTCCATGCTTGCTTGTGTACTCTTGTCTATAATCCGTGCATACAGGAAAAGAGAGATCTAACATGCATCCTGCAAAACACGAACTCGGAGAATTTTGTGTGCAGTTTCGAATTTCTCGAGTGCTCGACTTTTCAAGAAACTGGGGACCCGGGGAAATCTGGGGATCTGATCTATTTTCGAAAAACAGGTTTTTAATTTATTGTACATGAACAACGATACACAGGTTTATACAACATTCTATAAATATATTCGGTTGGGGTTCTTTATTTCTTGCTGAGTCTTCTGTTGAGTTCACTCAACGAAACTTCGTTTCTTACCCTTTTATCATTCCTCTTATTGGTTGCACGTGAAGCATTTCTACCAGACTTACTATAACGCATGCTTGGAGGCCCATAATCGTCATAATCACACCACTTCTTTGCTTTCCGGCAATTGCTGCAAGGACGTTTTCTGTTGCAACTGGATGCATATGCACGATTCTTATTGTTCTTGCAACTAATGCAAGCATCAGCATCACTGTTAGCAACATTCTTCTCGACATTATTACGGATAGCCTCTGTTGAATACCCGCATGGCAGACCACGCTTAATACAGTTGTTACATTGCTCGGCACCATCACACGTATTCCTGAAAGAATTGGTACGTTTACAACGTATGCATGGTTCTTTCTTTTCCTCAAATAAAACTGTTTTATTCTTCAAAGGACTCTTCTTACTTAACAAGATTCGTGGATTTACCGCAGTTTGTTCAGATATAAAACTGATTTCATCGTTGGAATGTCTAGATGAATGTAGTTTTGGAGACCTGAAACTTAATTCACCATCAGCAGGTTTATTCGATAAGAAACTTAAATTATCCAATTTTTCTGGAGTTGAAATTGTGGATGGTTCAGAGATAGCAGCAGGTACTGCAGTATTTGGCAAAACTGGTTCTTGAACCGGAGGTTTCACTGGAGTTGTAGAAGCTGCAGAAACAGTAGGAGTGTTTTCCTTTTCAATCTTTATATTCACAGAAGTAGTAGTCACTGGTTGAGCCGTCTCTTCATCGGAATCACTGTCTAAAACAATGATGGAATCATCGTTTGTATTATGGATAACCTTAACAGGAGCGACAGGCTTCTTAACAGTAGGTCTGCTGTTTCGACCACTAGATTTTCTTCTTGAACTTCTCTCCAAGTTGCCGATATCACGATATTCATTATCAGAGAATTCGAGTTCTTTCAAAAGCGGGTTCTCTTGGTTAGATGTATCTGTTACTTTGATCTTTTTCTTTGGGTTGGTTTCTTCGTCATCGTCTGAATCCATTATCCGCTTCTGTGGTTTGGCATATGTTTCTGGAGATTTGGATTTCGATCTAGATTTGGATCTTGACTTGGATTTGGATTTGGACTTGGAAGGTTTCGTGACTTTTTCCCTTTTCGTAAGTTCATCACCAGAATCTTCTTCAGATTCATATTCGACCGCATCGTCATCAACAACAAACTCTTCCGGATTGCCTCTCTTCTTGGCAATAGCCTCTTCCTCTTCGGAATCCACTTCACTGTCATCATCACTGGAACTTTCAGAATCGTCGAATGGAGTATAAGATCCAGCCTTCTTCAGCTTCTTCTGTTTAACCAGATTGGATAACCGGTTCAATTTGGCCAATTCCTTTGGATCTTGAGTCTTTGCGCTAGACGCTTCAAAGGCTTGATCTTGAACTGCGTTTTCACCATTGACTTCATCTTCGTTGATGTCACTATCATCTTCTTCTGGGACAAACAAATTAGAAATACCAACCCCGCCATCCTCATCAAAGGTTGCAGCGGTAGTTGGATTCTTAGTAGGACTATCCATGTAGTCTTGTGATCCCATATCGGCATAGTATCCTAATAAACCATTCATGGCTTGAGTTCCTTGTGTCTCTGTATCAAGCATTTGAGATTCGGGCATACGATTGCTCTGATCAAGTATAACAGAGTTGCTGTTATCATCATCGATAATATCGTTGAGGTCATTATTGGATTGGACTTGAGCAGGTGACTCAAATTCAGAGATTGAATCTGTAGCTTCGTTTCGATCTGGATGTTGGTCATTGTTAGCTTGTGATTCCAATTTGGGCGTGTTTGCGTTATTATCCACACCGTCTTCGTCATCAGACATGTCAAACGGAATTGCAGGGAATGATGTGCTTCTAGTTTTCTTTTCTGGAGAAACAAAAGGTGTTGGGGGAACACTGATAGTACCATATGATCCATTATCCGACTTTTCGTCATCGCTTTCAATTTCATTTGACACTGGGGGTGCAACTCTCGGCTGGACAGTATTAGCAGATTTCGTAATCAATGTGTCATCATCCAATAAGTTACCACCTTGCGATTGTAGGACCATATTATCATTGAGTTCGAAATTCTCAGTAGTGAAAACTTTAGAAGCTGTGATATTTCTAATTTTGCCTTTGGAAATAGTTCCTAACCCACCACTTACAATTCTTGTGTTTGATGTGGACAGTGGCTTGATTGTGTTATAATGATCTGCCTCATCATCAGATGAATTGTCTAAAGTCTTTCTCACCTTTTTCAATTTCAGAGTTCTTGTAGATTTCCGTGGAGAAACCACTTCAACCTCTGGAACATTTAGATTCTTTGAAGGTTCAGCAACAGATCTTTTCATTGGACGAAGCTTGTTAATTTGAAATGAGGGTATTTTTAATGATTTCTCTGGTGATACTTGTTGCATTGATGACTCTTTTGTTGGATCCTTTGTTGGTGAATTGTCAACAGACGTTGGCTTTAATAATGCAAATTCAGGTGGGGGACCAGATGGTGGTGGAAGAGGTGGTGGTGGTAGTGGATGTTTTCCAAATAAATCGATCGGTGTATTGTCTTTTGGTGGCGAATCAGAAAGTAATGCATTTCTAGAACGTAATTGCAGGCGATTTGGCAATCTAGTTAAATTATTCGACGTTTGCTCAGTGGTAGTTTGGGGGTTTGCATTATGTATACCATTTCTGGAGTTCTTGTCGCTTTCAACAGATGTATAAACGCGTTGTGATTGTGATTGGGATATTCCTTGAGTTAAGTTTAATTGTGATTGTGAAGCACTCTGGCTGATCACTTGGGATTGTGATGCTGATGATCCTTCAGTGCATGTTGAATCTTCCACTATTGGTAATCCTACTTGTGATTGTGGTACTTGGCCTTTGCGTGGAGACGGTTGTTTCGACGTAACCTGTGAAGAACTCTTTGAAGTTTTCCATTCATCAAATTGGACATTTTTCTTCTTGATTGGAGACTTGTTGCTTAGTCTTGTCTGTTCATTCACCACTATGCTCTCTGTTCGTTTCTGCACAACAGATTGTTCAACAATTGGCGATTCGTTAACGAGTGGTTGAGTAGCGTGTTCCTCCTTTGTTGATTGTTTTCTATTTAAGAGTGGATTGAGTAAATTGGAGAATAGACCACCAAAATATGATCCACTATCTTTTTTGGATTCTGAAGAGTCTTGAGTTGAGATTGACGATGTGTTCTTGTTGTGAATGGGCTGAGTCTGTGTTGATTGCGGAAGCAGTGAGACGCCATTTTCATTGGAACTTAGGAGTGGCTCGTGTTCACGTGTTTTTCCATTTGAATTTGGTTGTCGGCTCAGTGCCCTCTCTACTGGCAAACGATCTGTGTCCTTGACATTCATAGCTCTTACGGTCCCATTAAAATGGGTATCCAATTCAGGTATCACGTTGTTTGATCTATCCGGAGACTTGGCGATTTCGTTTCTTGGAATGGTAGTAGTATCGTCCTGTTCCACAACAAACGATTCACTATAATCATCATCTGCCTGTTTGCTATACGCAGCAGGTCTCTGTTGTTGTTGCTGTTCTGTCTCGACACGTCTTGACTTCTTTGGTACTGTCAGCAGTGGCTCTTCGTCCGATTCGACACTGACTTCTGTTTCACTATCTTCGTGACTGGTACTGGACAATTCAATGACATCTGGTTCACTGTCGATGATTTCCACGACCGGCTGGTTCAACAGTCGGGCCATTGTATTCGTGTCTGTGTGTTGTTGTGTGTGTCTGTGTTCTGTGACCCCCACTGTTCCCTGCATCTGCAACATCAACAAACACAGGAGAAGATGCAGATACCGATCGATCTGTAAAGCTCAGCGCTGAGCATGGGAAACAAACTGGCGGTGCACAGGTTCCTCCAATTTTTTGGAATTACGCCATCCGGGGTTCTCTTACTAATTTTGCGTTAGTAAGCCCGTTGCAGTCGGTAGAGTTTGGGTTTTCTTCTTGCAGACACTTCCAGAGGCATCCCACACAGAAGAGACAGACACGACAAAGATGACAGGCGGCCCATTGACACCAACCGTGGTGGATTTACTCTCCCACTCCAGTTTCTTGCATCTCGCCACATGTTCAGATAACGTTCCACATGTCAGTTTGATGAACTACACGTTTATCGAACCTAGTGCAGACAGCACATGTTCGCTTTTGAAAGACTCGCAAAACTTGATCTTAGTCGCCACTCCAAAGAACACACAGAAATTCACCAATTTAGAAAAGAACGGTAAATGTTCCATACTAGTGCACGATTGGGTCACCAACAGTAACTCGGTGAGTACAGATAACAATAACGTTTTGAAATTATTACAAAGTATCAACCAAAGCGAAGTTGGAGACTTGAGTGTCACTCTTGACGGACACGTCGTGAAGTACTTATTGGACAACAAGTCCGAAGAATATGAGTTCTTCAAGCAATTACATTTAAAGAAAAATCCAGATGCGAAGGCCTTCGTTGATGGTGATGACGTTGCGTTCATTTTAATCCAAGTTGATGAATCAAAGGTCTCTGATTCAAACAACAATGTTTCCAAGTTCAAATAGTTATAGTACACGTCGTTCGTATATAAATCTTACGTTTTTTATAGTATATAGTTTAGGATCTACTCCCAAACAAAAATCTTGAATTAAAAGTTCGAAATTAATTAATTACCTTCGGAACCGAAATCGTTAGTGAATTCAACAAACTTGTCTAAATCGGCTTGGTTGACGGTTGGCTTGTTAGTCTTGACTGCCTTTAAGAAATCCGTTAGGCAGAGATCTGGTTCTTTCAGCTGGTCACCGTCAAGCTCCATCCAGTTCATTTCAACGGCACCTGGTTCGCCTGGAGAACATGGTTGGTATTGTGTGAAATGTTCGCCCGTTTCACTATTTATACTGTCTATTTTCTTGAAATGGGTTGCGGATTGGATTTTTCTAATTGGTTGCATCAATGCATCTTTAACGACGACGGAAACATCATGACCTGAATAACCTTCTGTTATGTTTGCCAAAGTATGATAATCTTGTGATGTTAAAGTACATGGAGTATCGCCTATATTTAATTTGAACATTTCCAATCTTGCTTCTGGGTCAGGTAAGGCGATGTAAATTCTTCTTTCGAATCTTCTTCTGATAGCAGAATCCAATTGCCAAGGGATATTAGTTGCACCAAGGACTAAAACACCATCTGCATCATTACCAACACCATTCATTTGAACTAACAATTCGGTTTTGATTCTTCTTGAAGCTTCACTCTCACCTTCACCTCTTGGACCACACAAGGCGTCGACTTCATCAATGAAGATAATAGATGGCTTTTGTTCTCTGGCCATTGAGAATAATTGTTTAACTAATCTTTCAGATTCACCCATCCATTTACTGACTAAATCGGAGGAAGAAACAGAAAAGAAGGTGGAGTTTGCTTCAGTTGCGACGGCCTTAGCTAGATAGGATTTACCTGTACCTGGAGGACCATATAACAATATACCAGAAACTGGTTTACGCTTACCTTTGAATAAATGTGGGAACTTAACAGGTAAGATAACAGCTTCTTTCAAAGCATCCTTTGCGGCATCTAAACCTGCGATATCAGACCATTGAACGTTTGGTTTTTCCGATAGAATGGAATTCGCCAACTGGCCTCTAAGTTTCTTATTATCGTTATCTTCATCTTTATTGCCGTTTGAGCTTGAATTTGGATCTAATTTTTTATTTTTGACGTTACCGCCTGTTGAACTCACTTCACCATTTTGATCTTTTTGAGTGTTGTTCGAAACATGTTCTTTCAATTCTTCCGCTCTGGAAAGGTACTCGGTAAATTTGGCCTTGATTGTTTCCTTTGCCTTTTGGTTTTTCTCGTATTTCAAGGCAAGCATCAAGTAATCTAAACCGTTGTAGTACAATTGATAAGCTTCTTCATATTTGGATGCAGAATCTGCTTCAATTGCCTTTTTCACTAGTTCCACTCCCTTATCGAGGAATTCCGAGGTGTTTGACATCTTCTGCTGTCGTCGTTTGCTGTTGTGTGTTTGGCTGTAGGGGCTGGCTGTGGATGTAATCCTATCTGAAATGTGGCAATTTGAAACCTGCTGTGCAATCTGTTAGAATTGGCAAGATAGAAAGGGCGAGCTCTCGGACAGGGGGAAACACCCGTGCACCGCCCGCGATAACCACGAGAGTCGCCTCTGGCCGATTTTGTTGAGGCGTGAATGGTGAATATAGACGTTAGAGGGAACAGATTTGGGTGTGTCGTTCTGCTCTGAGTATTCATATCCCGTGTCAAGGAGAATAATCACAGGATAATACAGTCGAAATGGATATCAATGCAAATCTGACATTTTTCAACGAGCAATTGATCAAGACGGAATTCGCCAGAATATTCACAGAAGCGATCAATGCTATCGACAGTATGGATAGTAAGTTTAAGAGGCAAATGGAAGACAAGAAGCTAGGTAGATACATCTACAACAACGAGAACATGGTGGTTGACTGGAATGGCCGTGCTCAGTCCTATGTGAGGACCGTGGCTCAGCATCATGTGATCAAGCCTTTGTTCCAGTACATTTTGCTCAGCAAGAGCTACGAAGATATGACCAAAGGAGGCCGTTCTGTGACGAATTTGAACGACCTCGGGTACGCCCGGTACGGTAAGGTGATGACGTTGGCGCTCTTGATGAGATGCCGTCAGTCGGTGTCCCTGATGATGGAAGGTTTCCGAATTGACGATGCGGTTGAAGACATTATGACTACTGAGACAGGTAAGGAGATTTTGCAGAAGTTGTGCAAACAGTACTTGCATATAGATTCTGCGAACGACTACGAACGAACTGCGTGGGTGATTGACCACAAGATGTTCTTCATCAACACGTATCTACAGCAGTTGGAGAAGAAAGGTCTGGGACACTTTCCGATCAACAACAAGAACAAGCGCCGGGTCGGTCCGTCCGGTGGCAACATGAACGGGGTGAACAGAGGCGGTGACAGAGGAGAGTCGAGGGACTTTGACGCCGGCCGACGCAGACGTAACCCTATCTTCGGCAATGCAGTGTCTCTGCAGCGTGACTCGGACATGGACTCGGACTCTGACTCCATGTATGACAGCACCGGGGAGGGGTATCACTACATCATCCGGGAGTCGTACAGCGACGACGGGATATCTGACGACGGGTGGTAGGATATGGGCGATGTGGGAGCTGTGTAAAGTAATGTATAGTAAGTAAGTGTTGTATGAAATGAACGAACTGTCCACCACGGAGCCATTCGAGAATCGACGCGTCGGTCCGCTCCGAATTTCGCATTTCCGCCATTTTTGCAACAATGCAACGCTCCGCCCTGCGAGGGGAGAGAGAAATTAATGCAGAGGTGAACCCACATCCATCCATCCATCCATCCATCCATCACAAAGTTCAACACATCCATCCTCTGCCCCTAGCCACCACCTTCCCGTCTTGCTTGTTGCCAGCTGAGCTTCTCTTCTTTGCCCCCACCCCCTTCTCCGGCTGCACATACCGCCTCCCGTCCCTCCACACACCACAGTCACCTCCATCCACCCTGCAAGGACACCCCCCAACTGCCCTCAACTAGCACCCAGCCCCCCACCCAGATATATCCACGACTGGCCCCCCTCTCCTCGTGGATCCGACTACTCACATTACTCTACTAGTACTATATTCCGTCCTCCAACTGTCCCTCCACTCCCTCACTCTTTGCAATTGTACATTACTCCCGCCTCTGCCGAATACCCACTAGATTTTAGATCAGACAGAGCCCCCTTTCAGCGTAACACACTACAACGAACAAAACAAAAGACTTCAAAAAAAAAGTAACTAACCAATTATTAACAACAATGCCAAGTCGTGCACGTTTAGATGAGCTCTTAGAAGCCGTTAAGGGCGAGTTCGATAGCCTGACCAGAGAAACCTCTCGCTACAAGGACGACCACCATGAATACGAACTCAAGCTCAACCAACAACACCAAGAATTGACCAACATCAGCAACACCGTTTACGAATTGGAACAGGCTCACAGATCAATGAAGGAAGCTTATGAGAGAGAAATCATGAAGTTAAAACAAGAACTAGAAGTCAGAGACAGACTCTTGGAACAACAGTCATTACAACAGCAAGCCGTTGCAGCACAAGTCCAAGCTCAAGCCCAAGCCCAGGCTGCCCAAGCACAGGCTCAGGCTCAAGCGCAAGCTCAAGCTTCTTTACCTTACGGTCAAGGTGCTCAACAATTACCTCCTCCAAACTTATCCTCTGCTTCTCCTCCATCCTATAGTAACCAATTGAACAAGCCAGATATCTTCAACAACGCTGACAAAAAGAACATCTTGGCCCCAATCGCCCCATTGACCTCTGGTTTGCCAAACCCAGCTGTGTCAACTGCAACCGCCCCAACTGCTTTACACGTTCCACCAATCACTGGTAGCACCATCCCTTCAATCACCTCTCCTTCTGCTCAAGCAGGCGCCTTGTCTGCAACCCCAGCACCAGCTACCGCAGCCATCCCTGTTGCGTCCGAAACTCCAGCCTCTGTGACTACTCCAGCATCCGCTACTGCCACCTCCAAGACTACTCCAAAGAAGGAAGATGAAACTTCAAAGGCAGTCACCACAACCCCAGCTGCAGACTCAAAACAATTGACTAAGACCACCGCCGAAGAAGCATTATTGAAGAGAGCTCAACACAATAAACCAATACCTGCCTTCTTGAAGGATTTCGATGCTTTCGCTTCATTACCTTATAAGAAACAACACAATGACTACTACTTGGTTTACAACCCAAACATCCCAAAGAAGGTTGACATCTCTTTAGTCCATTCCTTCGATCACACTTCTGTGGTCTGTTGTGTCAGATTCTCTAAGGATGGTAAATTCTTAGCCACCGGTTGTAATAAATTAACTCAAGTTTTCAGTGTTGAAACTGGTGATTTAGTCGCCAGATTAAACGATGAATCCTCAATCTCTAGCAATGGTGGTTATGATACTGACACTGGTGACTTATATATCAGATCTGTCTGTTTCTCTCCAGATGGTAAATTCTTAGCAACCGGTGCAGAAGATAAAATCATTAGAATATGGGATTTAGCAACTAGAACAATCGTTAAATACTTGAAGGGTCATGAACAAGATATTTACTCTTTAGACTTCTTCCCAGATGGTAAAAGATTAGTCTCAGGTTCCGGTGATCGTACCGTTAGAATTTGGGATGTTTACAATGGTCAATGTTCTTTAACATTAAGTATAGAAGATGGTGTCACTACAGTTGCTGTTTCACCTGATGGTTCTCTTATCGCAGCAGGATCTCTCGATAGAACCGTTAGAGTTTGGGATGCAAATAAAGGTTACCTGGTTGAAAGATTGGATTCTTCTAATGAATATGGTAATGGTCATATGGATTCCGTCTATTCTGTTACTTTCACTAACCAAGGTAAAGAAATTGCCTCTGGTTCATTAGATAGAACTATCAAGTTATGGTCATTAAAGGACTTGGACAAGCAACCAAGTAGTATCTCCAAGTCAAACTGTGAAGTTACTTATGTCGGTCATAAAGATTTCGTTTTATCAGTTTGCTGTACTCCAGATGATGAATTCATCTTATCTGGTTCTAAAGATAGAGGTGTCATCATGTGGGATAAGGAAACTGGTGAACCATACATCATGTTACAAGGTCACAGAAACTCCGTCATCA
>JAJMLU010000595.1:116438-127787 GCA_030569835.1 Pichia sp. NRRL Y-27261
CTTAAATCCAAATGGTGGTTACTTTGCTACAGGTTCTGGTGATTGTAAAGCAAGAATTTGGAAATGGGAAAGAATTACTGAAGCTTGAATGAATTTAACGAAAAAAAATATTATTACTGAACCTGTACATTTACTAATTACTCTTTCTAACTCTTTTTATTTATTTGTCTTCTTTTTTCTATTCTCTTCATTTTTCTTTGTTGTCCCTCAGTACATTACGTTTCTCTTTTTGTATTTCCTCTGTTTAATTATATAGTTCTCTAAATGCTGTAATAATGCAAATATTCAAAACACAGTAAACGTGCTGGTTGGGAATTAAGAGCCCACGAAATCCAATCTTGCCATTTTTCAAAATAGAAAAGGCTACGTGGTCTATTAATAGTCTGATGTCGTACAAACACCTTTTCTGTTCCTCCAAGACAGCGCCTTATCCATGAATCAAGTGAAGTTACTCCGAATCGTGAAATTACCAGATGTAGCAAGAAAAAAGGGTCCGGGAAGCTGCTTTTGGTGATGCTCGATCTTTCCCAACCGTGAATGTAAACAAACACCGCCGAGAAAAAGGTCCATGGATCTTTAGACTGGGTTGTATGCCGTAATAGGCAATGTCAAGATCTCTGGTCTGTGATGAACCTCGAATGTTATAGCCACTTGTGGCTACTGTTTCTTAATTAGACAATACTTCATGTACTCTTTACCCTTTTCGACATATGAGTATCAACTGACAACTGACTGTACGATCTGGTATCAGACAGATGTGGGACTGCAATTCTACTCTTTAACTTAATTTTGGCATGTAGGATGAATCAGTTGGTAATATATCTCGGTAATATAGATCATCATTCGTGGATGTCTGATGTCTGATGTCTGATGAGTTTGGGATGTATAAATAGAAATGAATCCGCCTCCAACCAGTTAAATATTATGGTTTTAGTTCTTGGGCATCTACACCAAATAACTAAACATGAAGCTCTTCAAGGTACTAACATTGGCTCTCGTATCCACTAGTGCAATTGCAATAGTTGTTCAACAAGAAAACAGTAATGCAAATGAAGTTATTGTGGATTTAATCGGAAGTCCAAGAGATGCCAATGAGATCAAAAATAAAGAAGTTAAAGATCTAAGAAAGCCAGAGAAGAACAAGGTTGTTGAGTTTGCCAAAACTATTATGAAATTAAAGGAAAGCAATGATGGTGAGGATGACGAAGGTACAATTTCAGCTTTTTATTCATTTTATTTGGCTGTCTCAATGATCATCGTTAGTGAAATTGGTGATAAAACATTTCTCATTGCTGCAATTATGGCTATGCGTTATCCAAAGATGTTGGTCTTTTCAGCAGCAGCCAGTGCATTGATGTTAATGACTGTATTGTCTGGTGCTATCGGGCATATTTTACCGCAATTACTTTCTCCTAAATTGACGAAAGCTGCCGCTGCGATGTTATTCCTCATTTTTAGTTTTAATCTCTTACGTGAAGGTATAAAGACTGACAAAAACCAAGGAGTTGATGAGGAGCTTGCTGAAGTTGAGGAGGAAATAGCTGCTGCCGAACTGAACGATATTTCCAGTGATATTGAAAAGGGTAGAAAGAGGAATGAAGCAAAGGCTAAAAGCATCACATGGAAATCTAAATTCAGGAATCTGGTCTCTTATATATCATCTCCTATTTGGTTCCAAACTTTTTCAATGACATTTCTTGGTGAATGGGGTGACAGAAGTCAAATTACTACAATTGCTATGACTGCAGGTGCAGATTGGGGCATGATTATTGTAGGTGGTTGTGTCGGCCACTGTTTCTGTACTTTCTTAGCTGTCGTTGCAGGTCAATTTGTCTCTTCGAGAATCAGTATGAAAACTATGTTACTTGGTGGTTCCTTTTGTTTCTTTATCTTTGCCGGGTTATATGGTTATGCAGCTTATTCTAAATAAATTTACTGTTTTGTATAGGATTTTCTAATAGATGATTACTTAAACTACTTTTGGCTCTCTTCTGAAAATGAAGGTTGTTTTCCGTAAAATACTTTATTCTTCAAAAATAGCACAATAGTACAAACCAACGTATAAACATTTGTAAACCTATTTATTTACACATGCTCAGCTCCAGAATTGGTGCAGCTATTGCGACTTGCACTACCGCAAGTAAACGGGCACGGCCAGCTAAGTAAAGGTCTTCTCGTACCGCTCGCATTCGCAACGCGCAACGTGCACACCGCTCATGAGCTCATCAACGAAGCTCAACACTTTTCACAGGCTGGATTGACGACACCCTTCGTCCTCTCTGGTACCGTGTCAAAGAGGTAACTACACAACCACTATCGTCAACACGCAAACATGTCTGATGTCTACTATGCTACTTCCACTGGTCCTGTCAATATTGCTGTAAGTATCAACCCAACACACACCACATTGAGAAATTTGTTTCCATAAACCAAGCATTCGAACAATAATACTAACATTACCATCATCCAACTTTTCCATTAAATTACAATAGACATTAAAATATTGGGGTAAGAGAGATGCGGATCTCAATTTACCAACCAACTCATCAATCAGTGTTACCCTTGACCAATCTGACTTAAGAACATTAACCACTGCTTCATGCTCATCAAAATTCGAATCTGATCATCTTTGGATTAACGGTGTCACATACTCCCTTGACACTCCACGTTCCAAGCAAGTCTTAGCCGATCTTCGATCATTAAGAGAAGAAGTCGAAGCAAAGGATTCCTCATTACCAAAGATTGCACAATTCCCATTACATATTGCTTCTGAAAACAACTTCCCAACTGCTGCAGGTTTAGCGTCTTCAGCTGCAGGTTTCGCAGCTCTGATTTCAGCTGTTGCAAACTTATACAAATTGCCAACCGATGCATCTGAATTAAGTAAGATTGCTAGAAAAGGTTCTGGTTCAGCATGCCGTTCCTTATTCGGTGGTTACGTTGCATGGGAAATGGGTGAATTAGAAAATGGTGAAGATTCCAAGGCTGTTTTAGTTGCTGATAAGAAGCACTGGCCAGATATGAAGGCTGCCATTTTAGTCGTCAGTGACATGAAGAAGGATGTTCCAAGTACAAGTGGTATGCAATTGACTGTTCGTACATCCGATTTATTCCAACACAGAATCAAGGAAGTTGTTCCAAAGAGATTCATTGAAATGAAGGATGCCATCTTGAAGAAGGATTTCCCTAAATTCGCAGAATTGACCATGAAGGATTCTAACTCTTTCCACTCTGTTTGTTTAGACTCTTATCCACCAATCTTCTACTTAAATGATACCTCAAAGAGAATCATCAAGTTAATCAACTTATTAAACGAATCTGTTGGTGAAACTGTTGCTGCATACACTTTCGATGCGGGACCAAATGCAGTTATCTACTACGAACAAAAGAATGAAAAGTACGTTTTAGGTTTATTACACTATTTCTTCAACCACTTAGACGGCTGGAGTGCAGAAAAATTCGATCCAAAGGATTCTTCTATTCCGGAATCTTATCCATTAGCAGCATTAGACAAGGATGTTTATTCTGAAGGTGTTTCCAGAGTTATCTTAACTCAAGTTGGTGAAGGTCCAACTCAAACCGATGATGTTTTAATCGATCTTGCAACTGGATTACCAAAATAAATGGATAGATTTTTTGATCTGTAGATATAGTTAATTTATTTTCTTCCTCCTTTGCTTTATTCATTTTTTTCTTTGTATCATTCTTTGCTTATAGATATCTATAGAAATTGTTAATTTATATCTGATAATAATTAAAACTTGAGTATGGTGCTGTCGAGAAGCTTTATCAAGTATGGTGAGGTCAGTGAGTGTCAAATGCGGATACGCGGAAAGGTTATCCGGACTTTGCGTGACACGATGACTCTTACTCCTATTATTTGCGGATATTTGTAATCAACATTTTCTTAGTGCATTTACTCTTTTTCCTTTTCTTTCCACAAACAGTGTTTCTTCATTCCATACATCATAGCAAGCATCAACTACAATGGGTGGTATATCAGTGCATGCGATTGACCATATCGTGATCAATGTCAACGACGTAGAAACTTCAGCGGAATGGTATTCAAGGGTTTTAGGAATGAGGAGAGAGAAACTAACAACCATTGAAGGTGATGTGACTAAGGAGATTCTCTTATTTGGAAAACAGAAAATCAACTTAAGACCTAAAACAGCAACTCAAAAGGCATGGTTTACTGCTAACAATGCTGTGCCTGGCACATCAGATCTGTGTTTTCTCGTTGATTCTACTCCTGATGAAGTCGTTAAGCATTTGAAGCAAAACAAAGTCGAAATAGAATTGGGACCTGTGCTAAAAGAAGGTGCATTGGGTAAAATCAAATCAGTCTACTGTCGTGATCCAGATGGAAGTTTGATTGAAATAGCGTCATATTAAGTAAAGTATTGTTCTATCGAAAACTAGCTGAAAGAGATCTGAGCAGCGTATACGTTTTTTGTTTATTATTTACACTCTAAATACCATTTCTAAGTTAATTCTACTATGAGCTGATGATAATGGAGTTTATATCGGCAAAGCCCATCATGTGTCTCGTGTAATGGTACAATGTAACAAACCCTAACAACTTGAAGGTCCCTGCATCATAGTTTGGTCAACCAGCTTTTTGGAAACATGAGAAAGGCTTCCCGATTGGGAACGTCTCTGAAACCCATACTAAAACTCCTAAGGGATTTTACAGTGTGCGCGAGGGGCCTTTGGGAAAACAGGTTGTTACTATTGCCTCTTTGAGGAGGGTCGATAAAAACCATAGTAAAAACTCCTAAGGGATTTTTTACAGTGATGCGAAAAATACAGGTGCGTGGGAAAACAAGTTGCTAGCTACTTGAGGCAAATTCCCTTTTGGGAAGGACGTCTGCTAACAAAAGTGAAGAAAAACAAAAAAAATTCGCGGAAAATATAACGTGGAATACCCTTTTAGGAAATGCACAAGCTGGTCAGGACCTGAAACACACAGTAAACGAACAGAATTCTCTGATAGGAAAGCAATAGGCCATTGGGAAAGCAAATAGTTAGGTTTTTTTGGAAAGAGAAAAACCAACTTTTGCAATTTTGAAAGTGTGGAAAATAACGGCTTTTAAGAAAACAGCCAGTGTTGGAGTTCCTCAATGATGATGATGTTTACCGTGTATGCCATTTTCAATACCAGGAAAACCCTTTTCTCCAAAAGTTGAAATTAGTATGCAGGTTTGAGAAAACAAGTTGGCCTGTTAGAATACCTTCCTATTTGGGAAGATCGTTTAATGCCGGTTACCAGTACTTGAGATTTAGGCCTGTTAATGGAATTATAATTATTGATAACTATCGTGCATTTGTAAAGCTGTATTACCATATTGACGCAGAAAACCATCATATTTGTATCTGAAAGTATTATATCAATAGTTTCTAACACATCCAAACCCCAAACCTCTCTCGATTGTCCTTCTGTAGGTAAAAATTGATGCAGATTTTCATTATGTAAACAATTGTTTAGAGAGCAGTTTTTAAGTCGGCTATATCTTGCGCAATTTACAGTATATTGACCTAAAAATAAGCTATAACCTTTATTGTGGTGTTTTAACAATGATATGATACTAATTGGAGTGGTATGTGCCCTATTTTCAGAGATATTCAAATTTTTAATTTTTATGGTATTTTGAGATTTTTGGACATCCTTTAAATTTTGGGAAAATAGGTTTGCAGGTCTATACTTTAGTCTCTAAAATAAATTTACAAAAAAGTGTTGTTAATTTTGAAAACTAATTAGATATTTATAATCTACAGGTGAAATTACATCACATATCTGATTTTGAGACCAAACGGACTTTATTAAGGCTCCCATATTGAGGCAGAAAGAATGTTGAAGTCACAACAAAATCTGTGTCGCGCGCCCACGCCTCGCAAAACTTTCCTCTTTTGGCCACACAGAAATCAAAGATCTGAATCATTAGACGCTAGACGCTAGATCAATTTACTTGTCTTTTTGCGTAAATTCAGTCCCAAACAACACCAGAAACCTCACAGTCAAGAACAGGTACTATCCTTATCATCATCAACGGCTCATCATCTTTGCTAGTTCGCAATGAAGTTGCCAAAAGTGGCACATTAATTCCTATCTACAGCTGACTAGAATTGGCTACAATTTCCGGACTTCACTGTGCGCTCTTCGCTAACTGGCTAGATAGGCTTCGGCCTAAATCGCTTTAACGTTGGTTATGGACCTCAGTGATTACTACTACTTAGTTTACTTATCCCCCCTTTTCTTCATTTGTTCTTTCTTTTTCAAACTTTAACGAAACATCACTCACACAAGCAACATACGACCACAATGAGTGCAAGAAAAATTGGTAAGAGTATCACGTTAAACAATGGCAAAGTTATGCCATTCCTTGGTTTAGGTACCTGGGAAATCATGAATGCAGATGTTGTTGTTGAAGAAGCATTAAAGGTGGGATATCGTTGTATCGACACTGCCAGTAACTATGAAAATGAAAAGATTTGTGGTGATGGTATTCTGAATTGGTTAAAGAAGAATCCTGAACATAAGAGAGAAGAAGTTTTCTACATTACTAAGCTTTGGAATGACCAAAATGGTTACGAAACTGCCAAGGCGGCAATTGATTTAGCACTTAAACAAGTCGAAGGGTTAGGGTACATTGACCTTTTATTGATCCACTCTCCATGCGAAGGTCGTCAAATGAGATTAGAAACTTGGAAGGCAATGCAAGAAGCTGTTGATGCAGGTATTGTCAAATCCATTGGTGTTTCTAATTATGGTATCAAACATCTACAAGAATTGTTATCATGGGAAGGATTGACCATCAAACCGGTTGTCAATGAAATTGAAGTTTCTCCATGGTGTATGAGACAAGAATTGTGTGATTTCACAAAGAGTGTAGATATCGAAGTTGTCGCTTATGCACCATTATCTCACTCTTTCAGACTTCAAGATCCAGATGCAGTTGCTGTAGCCAAGGAAAAGGGAGTCTCTGTTGCACAAGTTTTGATCAGATGGTCACTAGAAAAAGGATACATTCCAATCCCAAAGACTAGAACTTTATCAAGATTACCTCAAAATCTTGATGTTTTAGGTTTTGAACTCTCTGAAGACGAAATCAAGAAGTTAGACCATCCTAATGTCCACGATCCTTCTGATTGGGAAGTTACCGAATGCCCATAAGTCCTTTGTAAGTCTTAAATAGTTTACCTGGTGTAAAATGAACAAAGATTAACGATTAACCGCTCATGTAGAGGATTAGAGATAGCACTCGATTCTTGGTGCACAGATGTGCGCGCTTACGTAAAACTTTTTCCCGACATGAATCTGACAAGCTAATCGGGTGAAAAATTTCTGTGTTTAGATCTAGTGATAAATTCTTTGTTCGTCTCTAATGTCAACAGGGTCGACCAGATAAACAACCAATATACACAGCAAAAAGATGTCTGACGACGAAGGAATGTTCGATGGTGCTCTTTTTGAAGAACCTGATGATTTCAGACCACCAAAACCAGAATCACATTTTGCCAAATATCAAAGAAAGTACATTACACCAGAATCTGACCACGGTGTCAAAGAAATCAACCTCAGATTAGTTGGTGCATCTCCATTATGGGGTCATCTTTTATGGAATGCGGGTGTTTACACTGGTAACTGGATTGAACAAAATGCAAAAGAATACATCACAGATAAGAAAGTTGTTGAATTTGGAGCTGCATCTGCATTACCATCCTTATTATGCAGTTTGAACGGAGCTGCCAAAGTCATCTGTACCGATTATCCAGATCCAGATTTACTCGAAAACATCCAATACAATATCGATCATTTAGGATATCCAAAGGCTGACGAAATTATCGATCTTGAGGGTTTCATATGGGGAAGTGAAACCGATGACATTTCCAAGAAATTAGGCGGCGATGGTAAGGCTGATTTCCTTATTATGAGTGATTTGGTTTTCAACCATACGGAACATCATAAATTGATGCAATCATGTAAAGAATTAATTAAGCCACTAGTGGACGGTAAGCCAAGAAGTGGTGGTAAATGTTTAGTCGTCTTTTCGCCACACAGACCAAGATTACTTGAAAACGATTTAAAGTTTTTCACCGATGCTTCTGAGATGTTCGACTTTGATGTTGAACTTGTAGAAATGGTTCATTGGGAGCATCCACAGTTTCCAGAGGAACCTGCAGAGTCTGAAGAAATACGAAAGAGAGTTTACTGCCACATTTTGCATCCAACCTGGTGATTCATTCCAGACATATATAGACGATCCATGTATAGAACTGTATCTTATAAACCTAATAGACCAATAGAAACGCTTTGCTGAAGTGTAATGTCAGCAGACTTATATAGGGTGCAATGTGTTGCGTCGATCTGCGTCGACGGCTGAGGTTTTTCAAATTTCAAATCCCCCTCAAAATTGCAAACCCGCCCTGTAAACAGAGCCGCGATTCATGCACGCAATTACACTTCCCTTTTGGGGTGAGCTGGGTGGCTGGGTCCTGGTGAGACTGCTCGGGAATGGAGATGGGATGCTGGATTTTACTTGTTTATGCATTCATCGTGGGCGGTAGTTTGATGCTTTCTTGAATCGAAGGGGTTCTCCAACGTGTTTGATCTTCTTTTACCCACCACGGCCGTTATTTTCCTCTCTCTGGTTCTACACACACCAACAGAACACAAGGATACAGTGTGCCCCATACTACAGGTACCACTCACCACCAGACCATACTCATAACAAGTGATAGGATACAAGTAAAGACAACGAAGTCAAGACTGTTTTCTACTACTACACTACAACTACACCACAACACAAAACTTTGCATTCTCAAGTACCAACTCATTCACTTGTATTTACAACCAGCATTTCTTGTTATTGAACGAATATGACCAACCGACATCCATCCACACCACCTCCTTTAGAGGATGAATCATCAAACATATTTTTCACGACCCCACAGGTTAAATCCAAGAATGTTCCACAACACCAACGAAAGAACAGCACAAGTTCTACTGGAAAGGGCAAGGCCGCCACTAACACCAAAAGCAATGTCATATTATTCACACCTCAAACACCATGTTTGAATAGCAACGATGATGAATATCCATCGAATTTATTACCATTATCTCCTCAAACAACAACGAAGAAGAACAATCCTGTAGTTGACATCTTCAGCAAACAGCAACGGACCTTACACATGAGCAACCCATTGAGAACGCCCGAAACTACCCCAAGACATTTATATAACAAGAGGAAAGAAATGACATTTAATGAAGAAGGCAATTCTAAATTAGGCCATGCATTATTCAACACGACGCCTTCGACTATTGGCTCCGGCAGAAGAAGCTGGATGTCCAACTCGTCGACGACGACCAACAGTACCAGTCGAAAGAACTCAGATACTAAGAACTTGTTAGACTTCAGATCCTCTATCAAGATGCATGTTGAAGAAGATGAAGATAAAGACGTTGAGATGAAGGACGATGCTAGTCAATGTTCCTTTGTGACTCGGACACATGTTGACTTTGTGAACTCTGATTATGAGAATGATAAAGAAAAGATGTTGATGAACTATACGTCCAGTGAATGTGATAGTGATGAAGAAGGCGAAAGAAGCACGAATTCATTAAGAAGGAAGTTGAATATCGAAGAAGAAATGGCAGGTCCTGTCACCCCACCTATGCAAATCATGGATGATGAATATATCATGAAGAATCTCGGCGTTGAAAAGTGCAAGTTTAAAGATTTCGATGAAGGAGTTGAAGAAGTACGAAAAGATTTGATGAAGCGTCCCGTAATTTCCAATCCATTTTTAGAATCTGATGATGGTACTAGTACGAGAGATCAAAAATCCGAACCTTTCAATCCTCGATTTGCTAATGAGATTGAAATGATCTATCATGCGACAGGAGAGAAATTCTATGTCCAACTTTCGGAAGAAGGTAAGAAGATCCAGCCGAAGAAGCTGAATTTTGATGAATTCAAGTCGATTGATGGTCCCCTGAAGATTGATTTACTCCAGACGCCGCCATTGAGCAGTAACAATAAGATGTCGATCAGGGGGTTACTGAATTACGAAAGTGATGAAGGGGATGTTGAAGATGTTTTGCGAGAAGGAGTTAAACACGAAAAGATCAAGAATCCATTCATGGGAGACTTTCCAACCAAGTCTCGTGATGTGTCGAAAAATAGCAATGATAGAATCGATGATAGGGGTAAGATGGAGTTTTTGAATCAGACTACCGGGAAACATATTGTTGAAGATATGGATGAAGATCAACTTCGGATTAAACCTAAGAGGTTAGATTTCAGTGGATGCTAAACGATAGTTGAGAGCAGGAAGGAAAAAAACCAAGATAAATAAAAGAACGCAAAGGGAGATGGAACAATAATAACAAAAGCTGGGGAAGGTATCGGTTATATCAAAGTAGCAGGGGAAAATTGAGTGGCCTGTATCGGCGATTTAGTTACTCCGGTGAAATGTTCTACTGACACTAAAAGTTTTTAGGGAACGACACTGTGTACAAGATTTTATAGCTAGAATGTAAATTAGAAGCGAAACGGAGTAGTGGGCCAACCAGGGGTGCCTCCTTGTAAAAGTAGCAAACGAAGCACAGTGTGGGTTTCCGCAGCTCCCTAAACGGGGGCAGTGGCATAACGTGGTTGACTTACATGGTGCAAGGGATGGGAATGTCGAGCGTGCGGTGGAACTTGTGTGCAGAGTGTACTGATCTGTGGACCAAGCCCTACAGCGTGGAGGCTGACAGTACGCATGCATGCAGCATGTAGTGCAGCTTATTGGGTAGTAGCAAGACTCCTTGTACGGTGGCAGGCTTTGGAGAGACTCGACGGAGTGAAGGGAGTTCTGGGTTACAGCTTATACAGAGGAATATTTCCGGATGGGGGCATATTACGGAGAAGCTGTGAGCTGGGCATCAATGGGAGGATGATCCACCGAGAGAGATCCTGTAACCTTCCGGTATATGTGTTAGGCAGCTGTTAGTAAGTCAGTGTTCAGTGGGACAGCTCTGGCCAGCTGGCTGGCAGCTATACCTGGACACGAGACATGTCGAAGTAATATCGTCGGCAAGTTGACAGGATCGGGGCCGTGCAATAAGCTCGGGACGTTTATGTAATAGAAGCTCGTTAGACGAGATCGAGGAGTGGGGAGGTGGGTTCGTTCCTTGAGCTAGCCCGAAGTGGTTAGGCTGGGGAAGGTCGGCGAATGTTTAGAAGGTTCATGTGGAAGGTGAAACAGGCGTGCATGGTTGGGAGCTGGCCAAAGGGAGGATTATTGGGGGCGTCGGGTGTTTCATGTAGGGGCTGCAATGTTTCAGGTTGTTCGGGGGTGGTT
>JAJMLU010000598.1:0-10527 GCA_030569835.1 Pichia sp. NRRL Y-27261
TTTTTCCCCCGAGGACTTAAAGGCCGGTGGAGGTGGACTTAGGAGTTAGCCGGGCGAGCGAGTACGCGCCGACGCCGACGCCGACGCCGACGCCCCGAGAGCCCGAGCCCGAGGCCGAGCGGTGGGGTGCCGGGTGCCGGGCGCCGGGGGTGTCGGAGTTGCAGATGGAGATAGCTTCGTTGTTGACGATACGCTTATCTTACACTAATTATACACTTATTACACACTATACTACACACGGCACACACTCGCATCGACGCTCCGGGTGAAGGAGAACACGTCCGACCGCTCGTCACTGCTCCCCGTGCCCGAGTACACGCTGTTGCTCTTCTTCAGCAGACTCTGCAGGTCCATGATCCGGCCGCTCTGCTTCATCAGGCCCCTGCCAACACCGCTGCCAACCTGGCTGCGGACACCATCGCCAAAGAGACGGGTGCTCTCCTTCTCATCGCTCTCCTCCTCGGTACGGCCAGCGGCCCCTTCCCCGTCGCCCTCTTCTCGGTCCGAAAGCAGGCTGTACTCGTCGTAGACATCACTCAGGTCAGACACAGACGATCTTGTAGACCGGCTTCTCAAGCCGTCGAAATCACTGTTATCTTCCTCTTCAATAGTCGACACACTGCCACTATCACTACCGTCCTCGCCAGTAATACCTTCTTGGTCGCCGAATTCACTGCTCTCTCCTGTGTAGATCGTCGCCCAGGTGTTGCTAGTCGCATTGGTGAACTTCCGCTTACTGCCATCAATGATAACTGGCGCCGTAACCATACTGCCACTCATCGTAGAGCTTCTGCTAGAACTTGCAGAAGTGACATACTTCTGCATGATCTTTTCAATCTCACGTCTGCCACTGATATCAAGCGACTTTCTTCGCGAGATCTCACTGTGGATGGACTTGACACGTTCAATCATGTTCAACTTGTTGATATCCACCTTCAAATCGATCCTGTTCCGGATACTTGTGCCTAAGTAATGTTTCCACAAGATGATCAACTCATCATCCTTCAAGTTCTCAATACCTTCGGTCTCACTCAGGGAAATGATAGTACTCAACCGGGTATCATCCATCAGCGCTGCTGTTTCAACACTCACACCACCTCCACTGGATGTCTTGGTATGTGAACTCACTTGACTACTCTTGGCCGCTGACAATGGACTGATTCTACCAGTAATAGACTTGTACGAATTAGGACTGGATTTATTGCTGTAACTCTTACTATCTTCGTTTTCTTGTAATTTTCTAATGATACTTGGATGTGTCTCGTTGTTCAACATTTGATCCTTGAAGGCAGTCTTGCTGATATCCACCAACATTGGCTCACTGATAGAGAGACTGGTACAATGGCCTGATCTAGATGGAGTCACCTTTCTCTTTTGCATGCTGTGAATACTTTGGAATGACACGTCCTTCTTAGAGGCACTTCTGATTCTTCTCCAACATCTCTTACCGGCATTCTTGATGACATTCCAGAGTGTGATCAGGTACTCAATCAACACGGGCTTACGCTTGACGGCATTGGACCGCTTCAATTCACATTTCTCACTAACATCTTGATTGATCTCAGGTAAGACCTTTTCATATTGAGGACTGGTCTTCTTTTCTTCAACAATAGACTTGATGGCTGTGTTCACAGATGAGATACTCTTAGCAATACTCTTGGTCCGACGGAGACTCTTACTCACATTGAATGGCTTGATGCTGATACGGTCGCCATTGTTCGCATTATCGTCGTAACTTTCCAACTTCTGATGTTCTTTGATTTGATCTAAATTAGAAGAGATCCGACTTGCAGGTCTCACACTTGGTGTTCTGGTTGGCGTTTTAGTTGGTGTGCCCTGAGACGTTGGTGTTTTCGGTGATACCTTAGGTGTTTTTGGAGATACCTTGTGTGGCGTACCCTTAGGACTCGTACTTGGCGTTCTACTCGTTGACTTGTAGTTTAGTAATTCTCCTAACATATTATCCAATCCGGTCATATCGACACTCTTGAAACTGTTATTGGATCTCTTGATGTCATTCGAACTGTTCAACGTGTTCACACTTCTTCTAGAGTTCAATCTGGAGTTCAACTTGGAATGCTTACGCAGGAGGGAACTGGTGGAAAATCCTCCAAATCTGGTTGCACGTTTCGAACTTCTTCTTGGGATTTCTAATTCTTCAACATTGTCTCTCTCTTCTTCCTCTTCGATTGGATCTTTCACCTTGGATTCTTCTGGAACAATGGATTGGTCAACGATATCGAAATCATCTTCATCGTGATCGTCTATTAACGTATGGTTTCTCTTCATCGATAACACTCTGTGCATTAACATCTCGTCGTTTTCAACTTCCTGCTGATGTTTTCTGATAGTACTAACTTTCAGATATGGATTGATATAGGCTGGCGACTTTGGAGATCTCGTTGGTGTGTTTGTTTCGATTTGTCTTAATGAAGCACGGGTTTTTAAAAGTGAAGTTTGTGGCGAAAATACCCTCTTTGAAACTTCTTTACCACTAGGTGGAAGTCTTGGTGTCTCAATTTGAACTGTTGGTTGAGTTGGTTTTAGTGAGATCTCACTTGCTGGTGTATTCTTAACAGCAGCTGACATAGCTAATGTTTCCTCAGAAAAGAAGTTGATTGGGGAGTCTGGCTTGTGCAGAGAATCTGCAAATGGTCTGACTTTTGGAATACCGTATCTGATAAATATCGAACCAGCACGTTCAACTGTACCTGTTGTAATATCACCTACCTGTTCTTCATCAACTTCGTCATTCTCTTCTTCTTCTGAAGCTTTTGGTGAATGCTTTTCCAACAATCTCACAATTGAGGAGGCGTCGGATGTTGGACTCGCAGATGGGAATGCAAATGTAACCTGATCACCAAAGTAGGATGGTTTGGATTCATGATTTGTAGTCATGGTTGATTGTATCTTGTTTGCTGTTGTTTTTGGTGGTGCTGTGGCAGATAAAAGACGGGAAGGTAACAGAATACAGGAAGAAACTTAGAAGGGGAAAGTGTTAAAGCACAAACATTGATCTCCTTGGATCACAGCAGCGTACAACCCCACGAAAGGGGACATCACAAGGTTATCAAAACGGGCGGGTGGCTGGCTGAAAATTTCCTAACTGGGAAGCCCAATGGGTTCGTGCGGGTGGCTGGGATTTACGTCAGATCAACAAACAAAAATTTCGATGGAGTGTGTGCATTTTCGCATTTATTTTCTTTTTTTGCCTGTCGTTGCGTCGACGCGTCGAGCTGTTGGCATTTGGCAGGAGGCTCAGTTGGGTTGGTTCATCCACTCGTGTTTTCTTCAGTTTAAGTTTACCCATGTTAAAATTCTGCAAAGGGGGTATAAAAAGCTATATATATAATTTTAATCTATGACTTTGCCTCTCTCAACGAGACAAAGTTGTAGCAATGTGGGGATGCGTCAACATTATTACTGTTAATGTGCATCATTAATGCCGTTGCCTTGATTTTCCAACTTTTCAAGAATTTGGAGAATCTTCTCCATAATTTGATTAGTATTTGTTAAAACAGGACTGATGAAATCTTCATATGTCTCAAGGTGAAACATTAAAACATCGTAAAATCTTTTGACCATTTGGTTTACCGCAAAACCAATTACGAACAGGAAGAGCATCACAGAAAGGGTTAATAATAATGAAGGCAAGTAATCGACAAACTCCCATTTCCACATAGCTTCTTCAGAAGGACCATCACCAAAGGTAACAACATATTTGACTTCATCACTCTTACCATGAACGCCACTACCCCTAGTAGTAGTAGCACCAGCAACACCATCAGTAATATCACCACCCAGTTCATTCATACCAGTTGTATTCATGGTTGGTCTTGTAGAATGAAGTTGAAGAGTAGGAGTATTAGAAAAGTGAATCAAATACATGCACAGAAGGAAAAGAGGAGGGCAAATTGGAGAACCAGAGCTCAGGGGGGAATCCCCTCCTTTTAAAGGAAATGGTTGGTGATTTTGCCCCGTTTCCCCGGGCGGAGCTCCAGAGCTGCTGTCCTGCCCAAAAGGGGAAACCGGACGGAACCGGCAACCGACTTGCCCCCCACCGCCACCGCCACCCCCACTCCCCCCAGTCTCCCGATCGATGACCCGATACAGGTCCGGAAATGATCGATCGATAGACATCTGATCCCTGCCCTCTTTCCCCTGTCCTCCCCTGTTCTCTTCCTTCGTTTCTCAACTAGCATCTTCAGAGATTGAAGATCAAGTTCAATATTGGGCACTTTTGCATTCAGTTTCCTTTTGCCATGGAGTTGACGCGTTATGATCAATCATACGTCGACAAAGGATGAGCCAAGAGAATCATGAGATTTATCGACTCAATTCTTTCTTCAATCTTTACCCATGTTTAAATTCTGTAAAGGGGGTATAAAAAGCTATATAATTCTAATCAATGACTTTGCCTCTCTCAAAGAAACAAAGTTGTAGCAATGCATAGGATATACCAACACATACCCATATGGTAACTGTTGTTGGTTCAATCTCTCGTAATTGGTCATCCTTATTGAAATATTCTCCCAACTTCTCCCAAATCAAAGCCTTTAGCTAATTGTATTTCATATCATAGGCTTTTGAATGTTGTAGCAACATGAATAGTATGAATATGCCAATAACCACTAGCAAGAAATCATATCCGACAATGGACCACCTTTTCTGAAGAGACTTGTCATAGGCATTAGCTGCCCTCTTAAAAGCATTAGCTGCCCTGTTATATGCTGCTGTCACCCTGAGAGATGTAGCAGCTACCTTGTCAGAGGCACAAGCTGCCTTTAGGGAAGCAATAGCAGCTCGTTTGCATGCACCAGCAACTATTTCAATATCTGCATCTCTGTTGGCTTCGTCAGCGGCTTCGGCGGCGGCTCTGCTAGCATCATCGGCAGCTCCCTCGGCCTCATCTGCAGCTTTATTAATCTCATCAACGGCCTTGTCAGCATCATCAATGGCTCTATCGGCTTCTAAAACAGCTGCATTAATAACATCAGCGGCCGCGTTAGCATCATCAGCGATACTTTTGCAACATGCAGCTATTCTGCGAACACAATCAGCTGCATTCTTGGCATTAACAGCGGCAAGCTTGGCTTTAATAGCTTCTCCGTTAGCAAAATAAACTGCCTTGTTAGTAACCTCAAGCAAAACTGCAACACGACCAGCAGTAGTATCAACATCAGCGCCATCAACAGGAGGAGTAGCAGTAGTACCAGCGCCAGCGCCAGCAACAGGAGTGGCAGAAGTAACAGCATCAGCATCTACCATATCACCACGTAGTTCATTCACACCAGTTGTATTCATTGTTGTTCTTGCGGAATGAAATTGACGAGTAGAGAGGTATTAGAAAAGTGAATCAAACACACAATACACCGAAAGAAAAGAAGAGGGCAAATTGAACGACCAGGGCGTCCCCTTTTAAAGGAAATTGTTGGAGATTTTGCGCCGTTCGTGTTTATCCGGGCGGGGCTCGTGGCTATAGTTAATTCTTCCCCAATGCGGAAATCCACCGGCGACCAGCGACCGGCCGCTCACCACTCGACCCGGCCCGTGCCCAGACAGCCCTGACACGGGTTTTCGGTCTCGTAGAACATACCATGTCCATTGCAGTACTCACAGAGTAGTCCCCCAATCTTTGGCCCAGGTATGCCAGTAACAATTTCCGTAACTCCATCTCGACTAATAACCGTACCTTCAATTAGCTGTATAACACTGGTTTTCGGATACACTTTGTTAGAGAAGTATGTCTCTAATTCCGCCAAGCTATCACATGGCCACATTCCAAGTTGTCCCCAACATTTCTCACACGTATATCCATATTCTGTATACCCTCTATTTCTGCATTCATAACATAAATCAAACTTGTATTTCCAAGGCAAATAAGGACACGGATTACATCGGACTCCCGAATATGGTAAAACAAGGCTTCTTTCTAATGTCGGATCTTTATTCACAACAACTACTGTATAACCTGGATGAAACGTTTCAGAACTAGGAAACTCAGCATTATCATATTGTGATATTCTTTTAAATGGTCCAGGTTTGTACCTACCAACACGACCCATCCCAAAACAATCATCACACCTCTTGCTTAAATTTTCAATGTTTTGTAAATTTCCAAATCCATCACACTTCTTGCATAGAGAACCACCAATTTTGTAATTTCCAGGATGGTATATTCTCAAATCTTTAACGTAGAGTAACATTCCAAATTTTAACTTTATTGTGTCATCATTCAAGCTATCCGGCTCGTATTTAGAGTTGTTAACAAGATCACAATACGATGCAGGAATATAATTCCCTGTAGTATATTTTTTCCAACATGCAATACAAGGTTCTTTCTTGTCTATAAACCCCCAATTCTTACAGCCATTACAAAATTCACCCTTACGAACTAGAGGAAAGTACATGTTGGGTTCAACTTCAGATTGAAAAAAGCTTTCTTCAACAGGCTCAAGACAATGTGTCTTCTGGAAGTAATAATAAAAAACACTTTGATAGGATTGGGGTGTCAATAAATTATAATTTTTGAATATTGGGTCTTGATAGAATGGGTGCTTTAAAGAATCTGTATACAATTCCAAATGTTTTTTTACCGTTTGTTTGTTTTTTAAATTATCATTTGAAGATGAATATTCTTGAATCACTTCTTCTGGAGTCAGTTGAAAACCAGCCATTGAAAACTTAAGATCAACATTTGTAACAGTGTGTGTCACTGTTATACAAGTATTTTTTGTGCGAGGTATTCTTCCGATTCCTTTACATGTGCTGCATATGCTTATGTTCGGGATCACTCTTCCACGTCCTTTACAATTTTCACATATACTACCACCAATACACGGATCCCCCGAATTTAAAAATGTGATACAGTCTGCACTTATCATTGTTTCTTCAAGTAATTTTATTATTTTGAAATTAATGCTTGGAGACACTTTAATATTTAGCATTCTTTCTAACTCTTGAAGCGTGGATGGGGGTTGTAAGTTTACTTTTTTCCAGCACTCAATACAGGCTGCATACATGGAGTACCCCATATTCTGACAAACAACACATTGCTCATAATCGTATTTCCATGGCAAATATGAGCAAGGGTTTGAACGGTACTTGAACAATGTCTTGAAATCCAGTAGTCGTCTACAATGTGATGATGATTCATATCCGGTTTTAGTATTTGGCATCACTACCACCAACCATTCACCATCTAATGTAGTTGTGTTACAGGGTAACATGCTATCTTTAAAAGTAGGAGGTGTATCATGATGCTGCTCAGTGTACTGTCCAATACGGCCAATATTAGAGCATTTATCACAATATTTGGTTTGATTTCCCAATTCAAAAAGTTTGTAAGGTTGTATACAATCACAAATAACCCCACCAAGTTGATAATTTCCCGGGTAATATATTTTCAAATTTTTAACTTTAAGTAACATACCCATTTTTAATTTAATTGTTTTATCGTTTAATGAATCTATTGGAACTTTACAATTGGACATAAATTGCGTAAATGATTGGGGAATTTTGGTCCACTTAGGACCATATTTTTTCCAACAATCAACACATGTTGTATCACCGATAAATCCCCTATTTTCACATTTGATACAGTACTTACCCTCGTATAACCAAGGCAAACAACTGTTTGGATTGACTTCTGAGTTAGCTAATAGATCGTCCTTAAAAAGCATCCGTGTTTCCAATAACTCTTTCAACAATTTTGGTGTGAGTTTCTTTGGTTCTGGTACTTCGTTTGGGTTACTTGATTCTGTCACATTTTCCTTCTTTAAAGACGGGGTTTGAAAATCAACTACCATTGTATCTTATTGATTGTAAGTTTGAATGTATACTACCCTTTCTAAAAACAACAATAACAAATTAACAAACATAAAAAGTAAATATTACAATTGCTGTCGAGATTTTACTGGTGATCGATAACCACGGAACAGAACAAACTATTTTTAAATTTTACATTAATAGAAAATTAAATTATAAAGTGTCTATGTAACTAGATATACGTAACGAATGATTATACTTTTAAAAAATGATTTATTTAGGAAACTTAAGCAAGATAATATCTTGGTTCGTCAAAAACATGATAATAATGATCTCTAACACCTTCACCATTAAACATGGATGGGAATCTTTTATCTTTGTTAATTAATACTTCTGGGACTTTCACATCAGTGTAAATACCACCATACAAACCATCTCTTGGAACAACGAATTTACCAACTTGTAATTCTGTATCTGTTATACTACTTCTACTGATTCTTGCATAACCAGTTCTCTTCAAATTCTTGTACAAGATATATTCACACCAACGATCATCATCTGTACTATCGATATCACGCATTCCTGATTCTTCACTGACATAAGTATTATAGTTACCTTCTAATGGATTTGTAACCAAATAACTTAATAAAATCATTGGTCTATCACTACTACCCATAATCTTTTGTAGTTCTAAACTTTGCAATCTCCGATCTTCTTCATCTTCTTCTTGACCTGAATGGAAAACAACAATATCAACCAAAACACCATACATGTCTAAAGTTGCATGGATTGCAGGTGCTAATTCACCAACAGGGGATGGTAATAAATGATGAGTTGAGTTTAAAATTGGGAATTTAGATAATAATGCTGCACCCCAAGTATGCTTATTTGGACCTGGTCCATAATCAACATACATGTTTAATTCTTCAGCCAGTCTTTCAGTTAAGTCACGATTACCCATGATGATTCTTTCAGTATCCGATTCTAATAAACCAACAACATCCAATTCGGCATCACGAATTAAATCTCTCATTCTGTATTCACTTGCCCACATATCGTTATCTAAACCAAAGTGAATGGTCCAAATACCGGCAGTAACTAGTCTTGATTGTGGGTGATATGGTTTTGGTGCTGTGTATTGGAATCTGTTGAAAGAAATAATGTATGATAATAATAAGAATGAAATAATGAAGTTACCAAATTTAGACAAACTGTTTGGTGTTTTGGAGACCTTTTCATCATCACCAGTTGGTGTTATTGTTGCTGATGAACTTGGTGTAACTGGTGACTTGAAGATTAAGATAACAATTGCTAATGTAGATAAGCCCAGAACAATATCAGTTCTTTCACGTAGAAGAGGTCCACCAGGAACAAATGCATAAGCCACGACCCAGACATGCATTAATACAAGGACAACAGTAATGGCAAGTGATGTGAACATGAATTTGGCAATGTTCTTATAGTGGTAAGATGCCTGTTCGAAACAAATTGGTGAGATGTAAGATAACCAGAATGTGTATAAGACTGCACCAATGTAACCAACCCATCCATGGAAAGAGTATAAGGTAAGTGCACCAATAACACCCAAGATAGTAATAGATTTGGAAAATCTAGGGTTGCAGAAACCAGAGTAGATACCAATACCCATAATAGTAAGAGTGATTGCACCATGTGGAACTGGAGTTGGACCTTTAACTGGATATCCATCCCATGTCCATAAAATCATAGTTGAAGAGTCGGTTAACATTGCTAATAATGAAAAAATGAAACTACCAATACCGAATGCTGTAATGAAAGTTGAATTAGAATTTTCATCCTTGGATTCATCAGATGTCTTTTCAGTAATGCTTTTGGATGGAATACGAGTATAGTATGATGCCATAACACCAACAAACAAACCAGTTCTAGTTAACCCACCGGTTTCATCATTCATAATTGGCCAAACTGGGTTATTTGTCCAGTATGCATATTTTGCTAATGAAGATAATGTTAAACCAAGCATGAATGTAGTTGCATAACTTCTAATGTTGGCGACAGATTTAGTGGAACCAATCAATGCGATTTCTGTAGTTAAAGCAATGAAAGCTAATGCATTACCTGCAGAGATGAATAATAAACGCAGAGTTGGATCAGGAATCATGTAACATCCAACACCCAAAATAATTGCATATAATCTGATTTTTCTTGGATTGTTAAATGCAAAAGCCTTGAAGGTTTTATTTACCAATGCGATTGGACTTAAAGTTGATAAAATAACCAATTCGTAACCACTGATACCCATGAACCAAAGTGGGAAATACCAGATACATAAGAATAATGAAGTGAAAATGGACCAAAACATGTAAGAGTTGATGATATTAATGGCGATTTGAGCATATGTAGAGTTGAATTCTAAGTTGTTGATTGGAATTAAATTGTCAGAAGAGAGTTTTTCATCTTCGATATCTGTGGTATCCTCTTCATCTATACTGTAATCAGAAGAAGATCCATTATGTAAATGAATTGAGAAGAAGTCATCACTTGCTGTTGATGGTCTTATTTCAAGATATAAATCTTTGAAATCAATGATTGACAATGCATCGAATGCAATATCTAAGATGATCAATCCCCATTCACAGTATGCATAATATGAATAAGCACCTGGAACACGATGAACTTTATGTTGAATGAATAAATAGATGAGAGGGAATAAGGTACCAAAGAATGAATAACAGGTTAACTTTCTATATTTCTTTAGATCTGAATTTTCCTTTGATAAGA
>JAJMLU010000598.1:29914-45355 GCA_030569835.1 Pichia sp. NRRL Y-27261
GATTGCAGATAACAATTCACAAATATAAAACTTAGCCCTTATTAATGGGAATCTTCTAGCCTTTTGTAAATGATAAAATAATTCACCACCATTGATGAATGATAAAACAAGGTAGAGCTTCTCACTCGACTGGAATGCAAACTTTAATGGAACGATGAATGGACTGTTAACTCTACTCAAGACAAACTTTTCAGCTAACGTATGTGTAACTTCCATCTTGTTGACAATATGTGCTTTTCTAATAGATTTAAGAGCATAAATCTTTCCTGTGTCTTTCTTTCTAACTTGCATAACCTTACCAAAGGAACCTTTACCAATAACCTTCAATAAATCAAAATCGTCAATGGACAGTGGTTTGGATTCTTTAGTCAATGGCTTGAAATCTAATGTAATGTTCAAGGAACCTATCAGATCATCATCGGTATATGGATTTTTTAAATTGATCCATTGATGGTTCAACATTCTGATTGGACGTAAGTTATCAAATGGATTCTTGTAAATATCTGATAATTTGCACATTATAGAACCAATCAGATGGTCTTCTTGCTTATTGGATTCTAATAATGAACCAGGGATTCTGATATAGATTTGAATTGTCAAAATCGCATTGTTTGGAGATGTGACATCAAAAGTCGTAACACTGTTGAATTTGGTATTTGCAATTGTATTTCCAACAGAACTGATTCTCTCACTCGAGTTTTCAACTTCAATGATAGCATAAACTAAGTTATATTGTGCAATGACATTCTTATTTGGCTCAGTTGAACTGTTGATTCTTAATGTTGATGGTAAATAGTATGACAAGTTGGTATTTGCAGCTTCGTCCAGGGATTCGTTAAGAGAATCGATCTTTTCGTTCAATTCTTCCTCATTGATATGTTGACCAAGACTTGCTAATTTAGAAAGGATTTGTTTGTTGATTCTCAATGGCACTGGGATTTCAAGATCTTTAGATGAGTAAACTTTGACAGTAAGTAAACCTGGCTTCAATCTGTTGGATGATCCTGTGCTTGTATTTTGTTGACTTAAAGAAGGTGTGCTGTAGTTGTCAGTTTCAATAACAGGATCGGTGTTTTCAAGATTCTTAGTGATTAAAACAGGTTCAGATGCATCAGTGGCGCCCTTGGTGGCGTTGTTATTGTCTCCTAATTCCATGCCGTCAACATCTGCAGATAACTTGTTGATGTCGGAACTAAGCAATGTCCTTCTAGGTTCACTGAATGTTGCTTGTCCATCGACAGGTGTTCTGGAGGTTTCTCTGCTGTATGCAGCGGTTTGACTGGCTTGTGTGCTGTTGTTCTTGCTGGATGCAATGCTACTGCTATTGTTGTTTTGGTCATCAGAACTGTAGTCAGTAGATGATCTAGAGGAAGCAGGGTGCTCCTCTCCGAAATTCTTGCCTTTGAATAGCTTCTTCCAATTGGACATTCTCTGCTATGTGTTTGGATGTGTGTCTTGCTCCTGAAGGGTCGAATAGAAGCCGATCCAGCGTCAGAAAGCGGTTCCTAGGCAAGAAACAAACAAACAAACAAGTCTTTCCTTTTCGTCTCCACACAAAAATTGCTGGTGCGGGCGGTGCAGCGTGAGGGCATTTCTGGCAGTTTCTATTTAAATGCTATTCCATTACTTCCGATAAGTGGGTGTTTCTGTAGAAGGGGGCTGCACAAAGACCAACCGGGACACCGCATACACCGGAATAGATACATATAACCATCATGAGAAGAATAGCGTTTGAAATGGACCTAGAGGTGGTCGAATTGATCAACGTGCCTATGTTTGACGACACCGAGTGTTATATAGTGACGACAATATCGAATGACAAAATCAAAAACAACTACAAGAAATTACACTTATCGAGTTCTACAACGTCACCGGTTGCTATCAAGAACCATAAGGTGAAATTTGGGAAGGTTGGTGTCCATTCTGCTGAATTTAGACTCCAAGCACAGTCGACATCAAAATCGGATATCTTGTCCGATAAATGGTTGTGTATTTCTTTTATGCTGAAACATGAAAGTCATCAGGAACTCTTGGGTACGTTAACGTTGAACTTAACCGACTATGTCAATGAAAAGAATAAGAAAGAACTGAGATTCTTATTGGAAAACTCTAAGACCAACACTATTGTCAAATTAAACCTTTTGATTCGTCATTTAGATCATGATGAAAACGTTACTTACCAAACATCTAAAGATAAAATTTCATCACCACATTCAATGGCATCTCCTATTCTTAACCTAACTACATGTAAGAGTGGAAGCCAACCAGCGGTTGGAACCAGTGAATTCACACCAGTTATTGAAAGTCGGTTATCATTAGCAAGAACCAAAACTCCACAAACGTCTATCAAATCTGCAAGTTCTAACAATCAACGAATCCCATCCCCAAAGGCACAGCGGAGCAGTGGATCATTTTTAGAGCGTGCTATAAGCAGAAACAATTCAGCCTCTGTTGCTAACAGTGTCGGAGTTCCTGGTTCTATAAGAGCTGCAACTACATCGACTGCATCTGCTGCATCTTCCATTTCCAATACTCCACTGACACCTAAATCATCTAAATTCTTCACCATGTCTCCAATCTTTCCCGCTGGTGCGTCATCTGCGGCGCCGGTTAATGGAGCGAAATCTGGTAAAAGTAATAAGGGATTTAGAGATATTGATACGCAATCGATGATGAATGAAGCATGTGAAAATGCAGTCAATGAAATCTCACTGTTGGATGAATTAATCAATAAAACATACAGATTCACGTGGCAATTGAAGACGTCGGAATATGAGGAGTTCACGCCATCGGAATGTGTGAAGGACATTATTGAAAAAAATGGTAATGGATGGAAAAAGAACGATGAAGGTGTCGATATGGTTGATATTGTTGAGAATGAGTTTAAGGAAAATACGCTAATGAATAGAAACAAATCTTCGGTGTTTTCGTATGGTAATGGCGACGATAAGAAAGGTAAGAAGGACGAAGCTGATATTTTTGCCGATTTCAAGAGTATCGAAAACGTGTACCTGCAAGAATCTGATGATGAATCTGACGATGATGATCGTAGATACAAACCAGATGATGATTCAAGCGATATCTTTAATGCGTACTATAAGGGTAACAAGAGGAAGAGTTCGAGAGTTACGAGATACAAGCCATTGACCGAAGCTGAAGTTCGTGAAGATTTGAGAAGTTGGCATATTACAGTTAAATAGTGATGTTTTAGTTTACAATGTACTTTATAGAATCAAATAAACTATGTTATGTGTTTTTATGTATTTATATGCGAAGTAAGTATGACTATGCAGCTCTTTCGATACCATCACTGTCATTATCCCAATTATCATCAGATTCGAAATCAAAGTCTGAAACGACACCATTTTCGAAATTGTTATCGACATCCCATGGTTGATTAACGAAATCGTTAGGAAGTGGACTTTTCGTATCTGGAGAATTATTAAAATCTAGATTTTGTAATTCTAAGTCTCTCGATAGGTGATTTAGATCGTCAGAGTATGTTTGATCTGTAGATAACGAAGATGCAGTAGGTGGAATGTAGACACCTGTGTTTTTCTTATGATTGGTATCATTGATGTGGAATTTCCTCAAATTCTCATCTGTTATGATATGTTCATCACCTGAAAACGGAGATGATGACGATGCCGTTTGATCTGATAAATGCGAATATTGATTGGATTTGAAGATGGAGTTGAATTTTCTCTTGGCCTTTTTGATTAGTTTAAAGACAATGTTTCTCGTGAATGGAATTGCACATAGAATGGCAAGTATCGCCAAGAATGCAAGAATGAACTTGAAAAAGAAGTGGTTACTCTTAGGCTGATAGATGAGTTCGGTTTCATCGTCATCTTCTCCATCGTCATAATCAGTATTCGAATCGCCATTTTCGTTGAATCCGAATTTGTTGTCGAAATTCGAATCGTCGTCGTCATCGTATCCATTATCAAAATCATCGTAATAATCCATTGTTGTTTGGATGGAACTTGTTTTCGTTTTCGTTGAAGTACTTTCGACATTGAATGTAAATGTAGGATAAGAGTCCTGAAGCACAAAATCGGGTCTTGATGGTATACCTTCTTGTTCTGAACCATAGTGGAATAATGTTGGTGCCGAATTTCTAAAGTATCCGATTTTGATATCGTTTTCCGTTCCATCATTGATAAAATCATTGTATTCTCTAGATGTTTCATCATACGCGTATAATAATGCTCTGCCTAAAGTCCAAGAGAATTGAAAACCGTTGATTTTGTCATTGAGTAATAAATGATCTGTAGGTTTGTGATCTTCTGTATCTTTCAGTGGTAATCCATAACCACTATGAAGTAAAGCCGTTATATAAGTTGACTTGAAACATAAATTCGAGATTTCATCATAGTTCAATGTTGTTTCTTGGTTGACATTTAATAAGTTATCGAATTTCATATTACAAATCTCCTTTGTGGTTTTAATGAATGTGTCGGGGTGATAGATAACGCTATTTGAATCGACGATATCTCTATTGTTATTAGTGAAATCTAACAATTGGGTGATAGTATCCCAATAACCTGAGATGGCAATGAAGTTATCTTTATCTAGGTTGAAGTTAGGCATTAATGACGATAACATACATTTGGAAGTCTTGATGTTCTCTGTATCATCAGATGATAAAAGAGGAACTTTACATTGTTCGTCGTTATCTCCTATAACAGAGTAGATGTTTTGAATGCATTGGTCAAAATCACTTGAGCCATGAAGAATATATTGTTTTTTATTGTATGTGATTTTGTTTTCGTAATCTGATGGTAAACATGGGTCGAATATTTGGATATTATAATTAGAATTAGCATTGTTGGTATTTGGTGGTACCGAGTTGGGTATATTGTCATTAGAGGTTGTTGTAGTTTTTGTTGAGAGAGATGATTTTTGGATTAGGTAGAGAATGTAATCATGGTGGAATTGGTTTAGTCCATAACCTAAGAAAGAAGTTGAAAACAATTGGAAATTTTGGTTCAATTGAAGATTGAGTAATTGAATTGAATGAGTTTCAGTTTCTTCCTTCACTGGTTCAAAACAGATCTGTGCAGAGCCTCCTCCTAACTCTAACAAGCCATAAGTTTGAGTATCTAGTTTCGATACTTCATCGTTGTTGTTTATTAGATAGTTGAGGGTGATCCAAGAGTATAAACCTTCTATATCACCATCGAGAATATTGATATGGGATTGGCAATCGGGAAGATAAAAGTCTGTTTTGTCATTGAAGTAAGTGCAAATCCGATCTAATATTTTCGATTGTAAGGACGGATCTAGAGCACGCAAACCTGCGGTTGCGTGGAATAAGATTGGAGTTCTTGAATGCTGTTCTATTGGTACGATATTGTATATTTTTGCTATCAAATGATCGAGATATGTGGATAGGTATGAGTTGTGTAGACCGAATTCGATGATTGAAGACTCGATTGAAGGCTTGATCCGCTTATGCCAGCTCTTTTTGTATATGAGATGAGGCAAGAAGTCGTTGAAAGATTTGTTATCTAGGGTGAAGTCGGGATTGTTCTTTAGGTGGTACTTGAGAGACTTCCAGGAATATAGATAAGCTCTTGACCCCTTCGATCCTGCGTCGATGATGATGATGTAGTTGTAAGGCTGGTTGTCGTCGTCGTAGATTGGAGCGGTTGTCTTTGCGGCTTTCGTCTTCGTCTTCTTCTCTGTGCCAGTTTGCACCGAGTTCTCGTCTAAGAGCTGAGCATCAACGTTTTCAACAGTACTGGAATCTGTGGATTCTCCGTGGACGGAGGGGGTGTCCACTTCTGCTTCTCTGGGCCTGATGTGTGGCATGGTGTTGGCGGCTGCAGTAGCTCCTGGGGTGCCCTTGGTGGGGGGTGTGGTTGTTGGATGGGTATGTGCAGAGTGGAGATCCGCCAGGAGTGTATAGCCAGCAGTGGTAACTATGTCCATCCAGCAGTACTGAAGTCATTGCAGGCTGAGCTCAGGCAAATTATTTTCGAGACCGCTGACGTAAGCGGTGCGGTCACGTGACACGCGTCGATCGACGCGGCGGCGTCCGCCCGGCGCGCCCGGCGGATAAAGCGGTGTCCATTTCCGGGACCCGGGACCCGGGGGCTCTCAGTGAGAAAAGAGAGGGAGCTTCCCCGGCTCGGATTCCCGCAGCGCTGCCCAATCAGCGTCGAGGGGCGTGTCAGCGATGGCGGGAGCGTGCAGTGTGGAGTGTGGAGGGTAGTCACTGGAGACATGTCTGACTTTGCTTCTGACCTTTCTACATGCTCAGCTATTGTTTTCCTCTGCACTTCACGTCTCTTCCCTTCGTTCCCTCTACCTCCCAAGCAAACACTTCGCCACATCCACACACACAGCAATGCTTGCCTCCACATCCAGAATCGGCCTCGGTTTCTCCAGAAAGAACCTCATCCAAGCCTCAAGATCTCTCTCTTTCATCAAGACCATTCCACAACCTCCAGGACATATCATCGGTACCGTCAATGACCCATACGTCCCACCAAAGCCAAATAAGTTACACGGTTCCCTCCATTGGACCGCTGAAAGAATCGCCGTCTTAGGTATGACTCCATTGATTGTTGCTCCTTTCATCACAGGTACTTCTCCATTAGATGGTGCTATGGCAGCTTTACTTTTATACCATTGTTACGCCGGTTTCCAATCCTGTATCATCGATTATATCCCAAGAAGAGTCTACGGCTCCATCCATTACGCAGCAATGTACTTGTTAGCCTTCGGTTCCGCCGTTGCTGGTTACGGTATCTACAAGATTGAAAACGAAGAAAAGGATGGTGTATGGGGTATCTTAAAGAAACTTTGGGCCGCTTAAGTCTCTCCTATAACAACAATTAACGTCACATATCACAACTCATAACAACAACAACAACAACAACAACAACCCATTCAATTCAATTCTTATATTGTACCTTTCTATATAACATCTCATTCTCTACTATTATTATTCTATAAACTCGCTTAAAATATCTAGCATTTCCCTTATTATAATTAATTAAAAACTATCCACGATTATAAACTTCAAACCATGCCGTTTATCCGCATCTTCAACTCCTGAAGGACCCCTTCGATCTCTTCGATATCCTTGATAACTCCACTCCCGGTGTTTTCCCGGATATTAATGCATCTATTCAATTCGTCGATATCAAACTGTATCTTCATATCGTACCCTTGACATCGTCTATCGTAAATGTCGTTTTCGATCTGTAAAAGTGTCTCAATGACATCACTATCCTCAATACGACTGCCAAGTGTCTTTGCCAACTCTTCAAATCCGATCTTTGATCGTCCCCAAATCAGTTCGAAAAATTTATCAAGGTTCGAACCCTCATCCTGAACCATCTTCTGTTTCTTCATCTTCTGGTCGACATTGCAATCGTCAGTATCCATGTCGCTGTATCGTTCACTCATGTTGCGTGTGTGAAGGGAGACGATCTGTATTGTTTATCTGCCCTTTTCCAATGGGTGCAAATTCATGTTGATGTCAGTGCACACAAATTTTCTGACGTGTTGCGTGCGCTACAAATTTCACTACACGCTGTACACTGTATGCTCCGAATAGCTTGCTGTTTGATCTATCTATCTTGAAGATTAGATTAATATACAGTAATGGTATACAGGATTTCATAAATAGTAGGACTAGAGACACGACATCAATCATCTTCGTCTTCGTCATCATCCATCTCGTCTTCGTCGTCATCGTCTTCCTCCTCCGGTTCTTCTTCGATGACACCCATTTCCTCGTCTTCGGGTTCCTCTTCTTCCTCGTCGTCGTCATCATCATCGTCATCGTCCTCATCATCGTCGTCTTCATCGTCGTCATCATCTTCTTCATCTTCTTCGTTCTCATTCTCATTATCTTCGTCTTCCTCTTCTTCATCATCGTCGTCTTCCTCATCTTCTTCCTCCTTTATAGCATCTTCAGTTTTAACAGAGATTTCAGTCTTGACATCCTTCTTGTCATCACTCTTAGATTTAGTAGCGCTAGCGTCCTTTTCATCGGATCCTTCTTCTTGGTCATCATCACCTTCACCATCTTCCTCATCTTCTTCATCTTCGTCTTCTTCTTCCTCGTCTTCGTCTTCGCCTTCTTCCTCTTCTTCGGCACCTTCTTCGGCAACTTCTTCTTCTTCGACCTTGAAAATGGTATCCTTTGGCATCCGTCTCATTTCTAATTGACTCTTGAATAACGAACCGATCTTTTCGATCCATCTTCTCCGTTTGTCCAACAATCCTCTGAATGAAGCATTACTAACCAAATGTGCAGCATCGTCCTTCATCAGAACACTGTTACTGCCGCCATCATGACCACTGCTATTGCTGCTGCGCTTCTTGGTCTTCTTAGGCGCAACGTTAAGACGACGTCTGTAGTGCTGTTCGACTTGCTTGTCCAAATCATCAACAATCATCATGTATTCTTGCCATGCAATCTGTTCTTCAATGATAGGAATCAAAATATCCTTTCTGAAATTATTCCGTTTTTGAACCTCAGTCAATTCATTTTGTAACTTTCTCAATTCACAACTAACTTCGTCATCTTCTTTACCTAACGTCCAATCTTGTTCCCATGATGAATTGTTTAACGTTTGAACGACGTTCATGAAAACACCAATATATTTCAATTCTCTATTCAATCTCTTTTCCAACTGTTCGAAATTGATCTTATCGTCCTTCTTCAACAAATCTTCAGCATCTTCATCATCCTCGTCGTCATCATCATCGTCATCACCCACACCATCGTCGAGTTGAAAAACATCGTCTTCGTCATCACTCACGATGGCACTCAAGATTCTCGATGTTAAGGGACCACAGGAGATCTTATCCGGTTCTTCACATAATGAAACCAACGCCTCCGGCTTATTGATGTCAAAACTGCCAGGTGTGCCCTTTGGCGCATACATCTTCTTCATCTTCGACGCCAACGACTGCGTCAACCTACCCATCTTGATCGGCTTGCCTTCGTTTTCTAAACTCCAGACATCGGAGTATTTAGGTCCTAATGGAGGGATAAAGTATGGATTGTACGTGTTGTCGACACCGGGTTTCACGTCCTTGTTGTTAACACTACCGGCATTGCTATTTCCGTTCAAGTTCTTGTTCTCGCCGTTGTTATCGTCATTCGTGTTCCCGTCGAGATTGATGTATCCGTCATTGGCGACAATGTGCTTCGTCAAGAACGAAGACGCAACGTACTTCTGTTTTAAAAACTTGATATCGTCTTCGGTGAAGTTTCTGTAGAATGGATCAATGTACGCAGTGAAAGAGTTCCACGCAACCTGTTGTGTTGGCTTCGGGCCACTGAAATCGACCATTGGGATCTCACCAGGTAATAAATCCTTTAAATCACTCTTTGGAAATTCACTGACTGCATACTTGCGCTTCTTGTATTCGATTTCGTCCTTTGCTGTTTCTTTGTTTTCCTTCTCGTCGTAGAGGCCGAGTTCCTTGATCGCCGTTTCACGTAGTTCTTCCATGTTGAGTGGCTTCGTGGCGTTCGGATTGTCCATTCTGTACACGGATGGAATGAAAACATCCTCGTCGTTGTTCGTGCTTTCGCTAGTCTTGGTTTTGTTTCTGTTGATGATCAACTTGATGCTGCCTTCTTCTTCATCCTCATCCTCGAGCTTGACTCGTATCTTCTTGCGTGGACGCAGCTGGTCGTCGTCTTGATCGTCGATCGTGTTGTTTCCTTGTTGAATAGCGCCTGTCAAGTCAATATTGAAATCGTTATCTTCACTGTCATCGAGATCAAGGGTAGGTGTGGGTTTAGCAGGTGTGGAAGCTTCTTCGTCGTCTGAGTCCAGTGCATGTTTCCGCTTCTTCGTCTTATCGTCAATAATCGGACGTTTTTCAAGCTTGATGGATAATTTATCGCCATCACCGCCGATCCTGATAATTGTGCTTTCTCTTCTTTCACTTGTACCTGACTTCTTATTATCATCCGACTCGTCATCTGCATGGATCGCAGAGTCGTCTTTAGCGCCGGTGGATGTGGATGGCGCTGTTGGAATCGTCTCGTTTTCAACACATGACCGAATCGAGGAAATATTTGCACCTTGACGTAACATTTCCACAACGATTTTCCGACGTAGTCTCAACAGTAATAATCTTAATTCTGTCAATTGTGCTTCGGTGGGGACCTTTTCTGTCGTCTCTCCGACTAGGGTGTTTGTTGCTTCGTCGTATTTCAAATGTAATGAGTCGAGGACTTCGGAAAACGTGCTTACGATGTCATCAGATTGAGATTCTTCATCATCGTCATTGGCATCGTCGTCATTGTCGTTGTGGTCGCCGTCGCCACCCGTTTCTGCAGGTGCTTCGGGATCGGGTTTCTGTTCCTGTACGATGGGGATCTTAGGTATGTTTGGTTTCGTTGGAGAGGAGAATTGTGAAGATGCGGTGTTGTTTGTCATTGGAGATTCGGCAGCTGGTGAAGATCTCGTGCGTTGTCTGTTGTTCCCGAATCCCGTTGGCAGCGAAGGCAGCGATGCGTTCGTTGGAGGGAGTTGTGGTGGTGGGACCTTCGGTGGTGGAGGAGGTGGTAATGGCGCCTGTATTGGAATAGGAGGTAAGGAAGCGGGTATTTGAGTTGGAATAGTTGATGATGAGCCTCTACCTCCACGAGTATATTTGGCTGGTCTGCCCTTAGCACGATTGCTGCCACGTCCTCCTCTTCCGGAGCCTCTGCCGGGAATGCCCGAGGCTGGCGAAGAGGGCGGGATTCCAGAAATTGGTTGTGTGTATGAACTTGAAGGAGCCGAAGGTGCATGTGACTCTCCTCCAGCACTGCCTGCACTGGAGGCGCCACCCTTGCCGGTGGCCTTCATTCTGCGTGCTCTTCCCGTTGGTGCCATGTATGTGTCTGTGGTGGCTGCAAGCGTGGATGTGTGCTTGCTGTCGGGGGTGCTCCGTGTGTGGTTCGGAGATGGTTGTGGTCAGAGGACCTGGAAGAAGTGAAGGAGCTGGTCTCTCAACAATTGACCAATTCTTGTTGTGGCTGGCAGAGCAGAGCGGTGACAAAAGTTCAACACTAAACGGGAAACTTCATGTCGCGAGCGGGGTGATTACGTCAGCAAGGAGATGTTTTACTAGTGTATCTTTGTTTCAGTATTTACAGGTTTATAAAGAGAAAGGGGACCGGAGGGTGTCTATATGGTGTGAGGGTTACACATTACCGGCAGCGTCGACGACGTTCGTGAGTCTGATGGTTTTCTTGTCGGCTTGTTGTGGTCTTTCCCATTCCTTAGGGAAAGGAATGAGGTTCTTTGTCTTTCTTTGTTTCTTTGCGTATTTGGCAGCCGTGTGTCTCTTGTCGAGTGGGACGTCTGCGTATTCTTCTGGCTTGTTATTACTTTCCTTGATGAGGTCGTCTAAAACGTCGGAGAGGAAAGATACGTTTTGTGCAGGTTCTAAGTATCTGTCACTTGACATGAGGAAGATATCTGTTTTGTGATCGTATCTTGAGCCAGATAACAATTTGAATTTGTGTTGGGCCTTTTCGGACAACTGTAAATCTTGTAACTTCAATTGTAAAACAACCTTACGTTCACCAGGATGGGATTCACCTATGAATCTTGTGTATTTGTAAATGACAGGTGCGTCCTTCTTAGATGTTGGGACGTATGGCTTTCTGTATTGTGCCAATTGGGGTAACTCAAAAGCGGCCTTTCTGTTGAATTCCATCAAGTCTCTGAAATCACGGACAATATCTTGAGCACCGGTTGGATATTCGTCGAAACCGTATGGTTCTAAAGGATCTTCCATGTATTCACCCTCGGTGACGTAGTTGTCGTAGTCTGTTTCCGAGTCGGCCTTGTAGACGTCTGCTTCGGTGGAGTTGTAGATGTTGTATAAAGTTTGAGCTTCTAATGGATTGGAAGCAGATGCTAAAATGGAGTTTAATTCAACGTCGGAACGCTTGTAGTTCTTACCTAAAGATATGACTCTGGCACGGTATAATTGAACAACGACGGATGATGGTAGGCCCTTCCAGAGCTCAGGACGGTGGATGAGCTCGGAGGAGGAGAGAGAGAGTTGAGATTCACCGGCTGCTTTCTTAAGTGCATCATCGATTGATTCTTCAGAAGCTTTCTTTTGGGCCATGAGGGCAGAAGCAGTGAAGCTTCTTGCGGAGGCAGGAGCCACTGATCTGTGGAATGCGGCACGGGAGAGTCTGGTGGTGGCGAACATTGCTGGTCGGGTGTCTGCTGTGTGTCTGGCCAGAGGGGGTGCTCTCTTGGTGGAATGTCTAGGTAAGTGTCTCCAGTCTCCAGTGATGAAGTGTGAAATTCACCCACCCACCGACAAACGTCGAGAAATTTGGGGACTCGTGAAAAAAATAGCCCCCGCGTCGATCGTCGCGGAAACGGCGTCGATCGACGTCTCCGGTTTTTGTTTACGGCGGACGGAGCGATCTGCTCGTTACTGGCGCCCGGCCACACCGACAGACAGACAGACAGCGTGTTGATAGCTGGCCTTGCGTTTTCGAAGCCTAATTGTGCACATCTTTCACACGCAAGCGCATCTGTCAAGCATCCCGTCCAGCCAATCAATCCACGATGTTGTCGATACTAGATGCGTTTGGAATCAAAGATGAAAATATACTGAAAGACAAAACCCGATTGGCAACAGCATTACAACTTGACGCATCGAAATCGAATGATGAGAACACTACCAAAGTGTTGATATCCACCGTCGTCACGCTAGTGGACGTGATCTACTCGATCCAGAAGCAGTTACAAGAGAAGGACGGTGTTGTGGTTAAGAACCGGACCAAGAAAGGAATCAAGAATGGAGGATTCAATGGTGATGCGTATAAGAATTCGGAACATTTTGCCGATACTGAACGTGATGTGAGCAGTGACAGTGGGGACAGTGATTCCTCCGACTGTGGTGGAAGCGACTCGTCCGATAGTGACAGCGATAGTTCGGATTATGAAGAGGAGGAAGGAGGTGACGGTGATGGAGCCGTTGGAGAGAGTGAAAGTGAGGATGTTAGTGATGTTGATTCTGAAAAGTCTATTGCCGGCGACGTATCCACATCTTTGACGCCGATTGAAGAGGACGACAGTAGTGATGGGTTTGAGTACGACGACGTGATTATGAATTCGGGCGATAACGACGAAGATTTAGACGATAATTTAGATCCGATTTTTGATGAAATGACGACATCTGATTCGACGACGCATCCGATCCCAACGAATTTCACATACAATTACAAGCCACAACAGACGACGACTATGAAGATCCCTGCGAACGTCTCTGCGAACCAGAAGACGGGTCGGACGGTGACGCTTGTGAACTGGTCGGACGTTCCGCTGAGTCAGATTGCTATGAAGTACAATGTTTCTAAATCCGTCATTGGTCCGACGTTGCAAGTGTTACGTGATTTTGAGAAGAAGAACAACAAGGCGCTCCAGGAGAGCATCAAGAAGAACAAGCATGCGAGCGAGGAGAGACAGTTGCGGTTGTCGCAGCTGAAGGACGAGCCTGTTGCGAAGGTGAGTAAGAAGGAGAAGAGCAAACCGGAGGTGAAGAAAGCGGTTAAAACGAAGAGTGTCTCTACGGCGGCTTCTACTACGAGCAAGAAGAGTGTTTCGGACTCGCATAAGGTACGACTCAGACTCCGGAACAAGAGGAAGGTGGACGGTGAAAGTAAAGACGACGAGTCGAGCTCGGAGAGCGTCTATGATCCGAACTACAGATCTGACGACGACAAGCATAAGAAGGATGAGGATGATGGTGTGAGACTCACGAAGGAGAAGGAGTCGAACGGTGTGAGCAGCAAACGCAAAGGTGAAGGTAGTAACGGCACGGCGAAACGAGTGAAATTCGACGATCAAGTCGATCACTATCCGAGTGTGAAGACGGCTGAGCTGTCGAACTCGTTGTACAAACTTCTGCAGGGGTCTGGGGAGAAGGACGGGGAGGTGCTGATTCCTGCCATTGAGAAGGAAAGCACGCCCGCCGTTGCTGAGGAGCCCAAACTGATTGAGTCTAAACAGGACACCGTTGCTACCAAGGTACAGCCGAGTGTGGAAGCGGAGGACAAGTCCGATGACCAGGTGCCATCGTTTGCGTACTCGTTGACGAGCAGTGGCCAGTACCAGTGTAAGAGCAGTGGATGCACGGCGAAGCCGTTCAACCAGTACATCCAGCTGTACAAGCACAAGTTGGGGCAGCATCCACAGGAGCTTCCATCTTGATTTATAGACAGTTTGTTTTTAAATATAAATCGTAGTTTTAATACTTATCAATACAGAAGGAATGAAATATACAAATCGATGTAAACAAAAGAAGGAGGGGGGAGAAAGAAGGAAAGGAAAAAAAGGAAAACAGAAATTAAGTATTATACACTGGAGTCGTTAGGAATGGGCGTGAGGAATTATTCATCCTTCTTTGACTTCTTGGACTTCTTGGACTTCTTCTTCTTTGGGGATTCGACGGCGACGACGACGGGCTCGACTTCTGGTTCTTCGTCTTCGGAGACAGGTCTCTTATCGCCCAAGACTGGTTCGTCGCCTTCTTTGTTGGCGTTGTATTTGACCATGGCGGCGTCGTATCTGACCTTTTCCTTTTCGTAGAGGCCCTTCCAGTAGTTTTTGTCTGCTTCGGACATCACCTTCCATTGGTTTGAGATTTCTCTTGCTATGTCGATTTGGGATAATTCTGTGTTCTTTTCAGCAACGGAGGCACGTAAGTGGTTGTAGAATAAGATGTAAGAAGTGAGTGGCTTCTTTGGAGCGTTTGGGTCCTTTGGAGTCTTCTTCTTTCTTTGGGACTTCTTTTCTTCGGCGATTGGAGAAGTTGGGGCGTCTAAGAAGGTGGTTGTTTCTGCTGGTTCGACATCGTCTTCGGTTGGTTCTGGGATGACGATGAGTGGTTCAGCGGCGGCGGCGGCAGCCGCAGCAGCTGCAGCTGCGATGGCCTTCTTTGTTTTTCTGACTCTCTTTGCTGGAGTGCCTGGAGTGATGGCCGCCGGAGCAGGAGTTGGAGTTGGGATTGGGGCCGCCACGATAGGAGCTAAGATTGGTTTGAGGTCTTCGATGGTAGCGGCAGCGGACTCGATGGAGTGGATCAAGTTGAAGTAGTCGATGGCATTTTTAGAGACTTCGGTGGCCGCTTTGGAGAGTTCAAAGAGGGAAGAGACGAGCTGTGGGAGGGGAGTGGGGAGTGAGGTAGGGTGTGGGATGTTAGTATGTGTTGTGTGTGTGGTGTAGTTGTTGTCGTTGTAGTCGATGTTGATGGTGCAGAGGGAGATGTTTACACGGAGCGTGGATGGTTGTTTATCGGAATCAGGCCCGTGGCCCGTGGCCCGTGGCATAGGGTATAATGCTCAGCACATGTCCAATGGAGGACTGACAACAAGGACGACGACAGGGGTTGTGAGAGGACGTACGGAGTCTTTTGCGGCCTTGAATTGGTCTTGTG